>PVKC010000912.1:28328-57019 GCA_004027635.1 Crocidura indochinensis | reverse complement strand
TCTTTCTTTCTTTCTTTCTTTCTTTCTTTCTCTTCTTTCTTTCTCTTTATCACAGTTGATAATGCTCACCTTAAGTGACTCAAAGATCACTCCTGAAAGGGTTCAGGGAACCATATGTGGTGCCAACTTGAACTGGCTTTATGCAAGGCAAGTATCTTACCTGCTATACCATCTCTTCAATCTTGAGTGCAAATGTTTATTTGTTTATTTGATAATAGTTAGACCTCCAAACTTCAGGAGAATTTGAATGTCCTAGGTTTATAATTATAATAATATATAATAGCTTTCTAAAATGAATGCAATTACTTTTGGTATATAACATTCCTTATTATTCCTAAATAATGGCACATGTTTATATAAAACATTTTAGTATTGCTATTTTTGAACTTTTCTATCAGCTTAGACTTTACTAGATCATTTTCAAGATTAAAATGGAGTTAAAATGCACCTATCCTATTTAAATGTATTCATGCTTGCCCATATGTATGGACACATACATTCCCTCTAATATATTACCATAGTCAATAGCACAGATGTTAATTGATCTGAATCATTTAAGATAGAGTTGTTATATCTTTTGACCCAGTGTGTCAAAATGTAATCATCTGAAATGTGTGCCCTTACCAATGTGTTCACAAAATTCCTAACAGTCCTAAAAGAAGAATGTAGCCACCAGCTGCTAAATGTGACTCAGTTAGAGTCCCACCATTATTATGTGGGGAAAATTATTATTTTTAATGGAAAGTATTTCTTTGAGAATTTGGAAAGTTCTTCTCATTCTCTTACTGAATAATAATTTCCTGGAGGGAATCTAATATTTATATTCTATAAATACTTTAAAATAAAGCCACAGCAATAAAACAGGTCTAACAGTAAGTAGCCATTAGCTAGATTTTCCACTAAAATCAAGCCAGCTTAAAATATTAAGAAAATGGCTAGCAACTGATAGCTGATTTCGAGTTCCTGAGATAATATAGATATGAATATTTGGTAGCTGGATGTCAACTTGGTTGTGAAGGGCTATGCTCTGACTATTCTTATACTACAAAATCAGGACTAGAATGTAAGATACAATACTTACTAATGGTGAATATAATTAAGGTTTTGAGCCCTACTATGTGCCAACCTCAGACATGATTGGAAAATGCAAGAGTTAAATAAAGCATTTAATTCCAGACTTCTTAAAATCCATTAATAGGCCGGCAAACATAATGGAATAATTAAAGCTTGTGATGAATATGGCAAAGGAAATAAGCAGATGGTTATATATAAAGATGGTTATAAATAAGGCAAAGCATAGCTCTGTGCAACTACTCTTAATACAGAGGTTGAGTCAGGCACTTTGGGAAAGTTACTCTTTTGCTGAGAACAGGAGAACGAAGAGGAACCAGTCGTGAAAAATTTACTGAGAATGTTCTAAGTGGAGGACCAGCAAGTGCATAGTTTTGAAGGTTATGAGATTAAACCAAACCTGAAGAGCAGCAGGAAAAGAGCTACCAAAGGCTATAGTACTACACATGAGTGAGAAAAAGCGATGGAAATTGGAATTTATCCCTTAAAAATAGGGATTGATATTTTATGCCAATTGTATTTAGACTCGACATTGTTAATTAGGTATCAAAAGAAAAAGCAAAACATACTTTTGGATAACTATTCATTTATTTTTAGTTTATTTGGGTGGATGATGGAACAGATCCAGCACTTTGTATGCCATTAAAAACATGATTATTGGGGCCCGGGAAATAGCATGGAGGTAAGGCATTTGCCTTTCATGCAAAAGGTCATTGGTTCGAATCCCGGTGCCCCATATGGTCCCCAGTGCCTGCCAGGAGCAATTTCTGAGCATGGAGGCAGGAGTGACCCCTGAGCACTGCCGGGTGTGACCCAAAAACCAAAAAAAAAAGATTATTTCTTCATTTTTTAGTGGAGTAGAATTATTATTATCATCATCATTATTATTATTATTATTATTATTATTATTATTATTATTATTATTATTGGTTTTTGGGTCAAACACAGTGGCTCTCAGAGGTTACTTCTTTCTCTGTGCTCAGAAATCACCCCAGGCAGGCTTGGAGGACCATTTGGGATGCCAGGGATGTAACCCAGGACTGCCATGTGCAAGCAAATGTCCTACTCATTGTACTGTCTCTCTCCAAGTCCAATAGTGGAGTAGAATTTTCTAACCCACTTGTTCAGAATTTACAGATTTTAATCTTTGAAAAGACAATGCATTTATTGACTTGTCCTCTGCTCTTATGAATATTTTATGTACTCTGTTTTTTCCATGTTCTAACACCAATTTTAATTTTAATTTGTGGTTTAAAATGTTTATTACAGGCCAGAGAGATATCTTAGAGAGGAATAAGTGTATGCTGTGCATACTAGAGGCTCTAGCTTCATCCCCCATACCACTCAGATCACTGCCAGAAGCAACCCCTGAGCACAGTCAAGAAAAGTTCTTAAGCACCATGAATTATGCCTTCCCCTCAAAAAAGGGTCAGAATAATAGTAATATAATAGCTAAATTTTATTTCTATTTTTCTAAGATTGTGTGTGGGTAATGATAAGGTGAATCAGGAAAGTTATGAAATATATGTGGCTATATGAACAAATATATAAAATAAAATGAAAAAGTATACATTTAATTATGTAACTATACATATAATTTTGGATTTTTTTGAAGTATTAGCAAGAATATAACACTATGGTTCTTCCATCTAATGTGACTTTTCTTTTAGAATAGCAACTAAAAACTCTTACCCCTTAAATTAATTAATAACTCAAAAACTTTATTCTTCAAAGGTTTTCAAACTATATTCATTTTTCCATAAATTATCAATTAGTTACTGTTGATTCTGATGCCTAAACTGCAACAGAAAAGTAAATATGCAATTAAAAAACGTTATTTTCCACCCAATCACAGCAGGAAATCTATCACAAAGTAATGTTTTCTTCTATGGGTGTAAAATGAAAGGTACTGAGTCAGCATGTGCAGCTGCTGATAGGTAGGTAGGGAATAATTCCCCTTCTCGAAGTGGCCATATTCTCAAGTGAAGGTGAAAAGAGGACAAGAGGGTTGGAATAGGGGTAACAGACACCCACATTCCGTAGAAAGCTGGGATCTGTTGATGAGTTAGTGGGTGGTAAAAACAGCTTTTTCGTGAGACAGATTCAACAGTGTTCATCCAACAGTAGAAATCATTATGTGCTCTGGTTTGACTTAAATGGTCATTCCCTTGCCTCCCATTTAGGAGGGAATTAATTAGAAATTAATATAAATAGAAAGTGTGATCGTTTAATGGTAGTGACTTGGCTTGATTGTGATTCCATAACTATTCCCTTTATATTTGTGTGTGAAATTAACTTAAGTTTGTGCTTAAAAACAAACTCCACTTTGTTATATTACAAACAAATTCAAATTTTCTCACTACAGAGCTTTCTAAAGTAGTATATCTGCTGACTAAATCCTTAGAATAAGCAAATAGCAGGCAAGGGACTTGTGGTGTTTTAACAGGCACGGGAAGATATGCAAATAGTGGGGTTACCATTTAACAGATCCAGCATTATGTGTCACCTCTAAAATATTTATTACTCAGAGAAACTAAATGCGTTTCTCACCTAGATTCAAAAAAATGTTGACAAAACATAATGTGTTGACATGCACCTTTGTGGTAAGGATGCATTTTTTTGTACTTGTGTGTATAGCTCTCTTTGCTGTCTGGTTAGAAACGAGCTCCAAGAGACACAGGGAATGGGCACTGGAGGACTGACTCTGGATACATTCAGAGCTCTGAAATCAGAACCTAGAAGCAGATGACCCAGATACAGAGTAACATGCATCTCTTCATTTAGTTTTTATTCAAACGATCATATTGTTCAATGTATAGACACTGTACAGTTAATTTAGCAGCCAATGATGAATAAAATAAAAAATGTGTGCCGAATAGTTCACAGTGTGATTATATATATGTAGACATACACACATAAAATGTATTTTATCTATTTAAGTTTTTAATTTCCTGCTGTACAATATAGGCAAATCTTGATTCTGCTGAGGCAGGATTATTGGGTAAGTGAACATATAAGTGTCTAGCACACTATAGGCAAAAGAAATCTTTGAAAAGTAGTATCTATAAAACACTTTAGTTTATGTAAGAAAGGTTAAAATGTAACCTTGTGTTTTCTTCATCCTTAGCTGAGGTAGTTGGGAGCTTTAATTTAAAAAAAAAACAAGTAAGCAAGCTGAAAATAACAATGATGCTAAGACTTCTTTCTAACAAAGATTTGTGAAAAATTCCTTTAGAGTCCAGTGAATTTCAAAAAGTCATTAATTAGGAGCTATTATTTAAGGAAAGCACCTTCATTTGTTATTTATTTTATTTTTGGGGTCACACCTAGCAGTGTTCAGGAGCTTCTTGCCTTTTTTACTAAGAGTTTAATTCTGGCATTGCTCATGGGGACCGTACGGGATGCTGAGGATCAAACCTGGGCTGGCTGTATGAAAGGCAAGCACTCTACCCATTGTCCTAAAGTTGTACTATCATTTCAACCCCGAGAAGTACCTTTAAAGGTATTAGTACTTCTCTAATATCTCTAGTGGTCTCATATAACAGTCCTTTGGGACTTTAGAAGACCACTGAAGATAAAAACCTGCCTAAGCAGATATAGGGCATGCCACAGAAATGATACTAGTCTTATAAAATGTACTTAAAATTCTACCCCAGTAGTTCTAAAAGTATACTATATGTAAAATGACCAAAAAAATTTTGGACGGGACAAATAGCATAACCAGTAGTGCTCAGGGATTAGTCCTGGCTCTGTTCCCTGAGTTTACTACTGTAGGGACTCAGCAGTTCATCTGGGGTGAAAGGATGATATTCAGGCTGGCTGCATACAAGGCAAGTACCCTCCTTGTATTATCACTTCAATCACTAAAACACTTTTTTAACAGGGCAGATGAAAATATTTTCCTTCAAAATATTAATTCATAAAATAAAGAAGAGGGTCTATGTGAATGCATTTATGAGAAATAACTGCCCAAATGCAGATGACACTAATACTGCATTTGAAGTATCACTTCATTGTCATCCAAAAATAAGTATGCACTTAGGGATTACTGAAATGAGTCACTCGTCAAGTGACTGAAAGACAAAATGTTGTCTCTGACATAAGAAGGATCCTGGAATACAGGCAGGGGTTAGGGAGGAGGGAGGTATTGGTGATGGGAATGTTGCACTAGTGAAGGGGAGTATTCTGTTGTGACTGAAACCCAACTACAAACATGGTGTTTAAATAAAGATTTATAAAAATAATAAAAGAGAAGCCTATAATGCAGCTAGTATAAGAATATTTTTATATTATAAGGGCCATAAATACATAAATTATGTATTTAAATCCAATCATACTAAAAAGAGAACAGATTACTTTATTGACAACAAAAGATTACAGGAATTAAAATGAAAAAAATAAGGAAGAGGGAAAAAGAAAGGATATAATGTTATAAATAAGAGTATTCATATGCATAATGAAAAATTGGGAAAATGGCAAATCTAAAAATAAACTTTGAGAGATCTGGCTGCTCTTCCTTCTCGGTTACATTTTATATAAGAAAGCTCAATTAGGCCCCAGCTTGTAAAATTATAAACCTTTGGAACTTTTAGAGGGATTTTATTTAAACATCTTCCCCTGAACAGTCTATTCAATAATGTATAATAAAAAACCAATTTTATAGTATTTGGGGGTAGTCAATAGAATTATTGTATAGTATCTTCTTATGTTGAATACCTTAATATGTCTCACATTTATCTTAATCTGTTTTACAAGAAAATTCTTCTATCACAGAAGATACTCATATAGATTCTTCTTTTATTTTTAAGTGACAGTTTACCATATATGCTTGGTGCTTTGGATAGAAAAATGAAATAAAACATAGGATTTTTCCAAAATAGTAAAATATTATAAACAGTAAAATTAAAGTGGTAAATATTACTCACAAATTTTGGCAGAAAAGAAACCTGGGAGGATCCATTTGAAAGATTTTTATTTTTGAAGTGGATTTTAATAAAAATAAGGGAACACTAATCAGGAGTTGAATTTAGCTGTAAGTATAATTTAGATGAACTAGTAATGGATAAGTAAATGTCATAATTAAAACTTTAATAAATAACATGTCAAAAACTTTAATAAATGGCATGGCTTGAGTCTAAAAGTTGAACAGTCACTTGCATGTTAATAAAAACAGTATCAATGGAGTGAAAACAGAGGACATGGATACTAAATTTGCTTCCAAAATAAAAGGAGCATATTCTTAGATTGACCTGCTTAAATAGTAATAGTGAATATTGGCCAATTCTTGGTATTTAATTTGTAAGATCTGGAAAACTTGGTGCAAGAAATTGATAAGAAAAAATGTTCATGCATTGTAGGAGTTCAGAAGACAAATTTGGGGGATGATGCTTTTAACTTTACAGTTTAACCATCACAATTGTACAAGAATGGTCCTAGATACAGATTCTGAGTTTTCCAAAGATACTTAATATGAATTTTTATGCTATCAACATAAAAATTTACATTTTCTAAAATTGCAGGTTCTTCTCTGATGATCAGTTTGGGTTAATAATCATTGTGGAGCCAAGTCCTAGAAAGTCAGTCATACCACTTCAGAACAGGGATAGATACTTGAGAGTTGTTTCTTTGGCTTTATATCCCACTGGTTGCAACAAATTTTTCTGTAGTATTTTGTAAATGATCACTCTAAGTAGAAACTACAGAGACAAAATCTTTTGTTATAAAAAACAAAAGATCATATCCCAAGAAGATATATTGCTTTATATATTATCATTAGAAGATTCACTGACCATAAGTAAGGAGTTACTTTCACGATCAAAATTCATAACTATATATCACATTATTGTATACATATTGTAAAATGATTTTATTTAATGAAATGACAAATGGTAATGATTTTTCTTCATCATTCTACTTAATCTCAATCTCAAGTTTTAATTTTTGCAGGGGGCCTCATTCAGCAGAGCTCAGGGGTTACTCCTGGCTCTGGACTCAGAAATCACTCCTGGCAGGCTAAAGTGACCATATGGGATGCTGGGTATCAAACTTGGGTTGGCCTCATGATAGACAAATGCCCTACCCATATGCTATCACTCTCGCCACCTCTATTTTTTTGTTGTTTTTGTTTTTTGGGGAAGGGTCATACCGAGCAGCGCTCAAGGGTTACTCCTGGCTCTATGCTCAGAAATCGCGCCTGGCAGGCTCAGGGGACCATATGGAATGTCGGGATTCAAACTACCGTCCTTTTGCATGCAAGGCAAACGCACTGCCTCTATGCTATCTCTCTGGTCCTACGCCCCCTCTATTTTGTTTTGTTTTGTTTTGGGGTCACACCCTTTTGTCGCTCAGGAATTACTCCTGGCTATGCACTCAGAAATCGCCCCTGACTTGGGGGGACCATATGGGACACCAGGGGACAAACCGCAGTCTGTCCTAGGCTAGCACTTGCAAGACAGATGCCTTACTTATAGTGCCACCTCTCCGGACCCATGCTCCCTCTATTTTGAATTTCTTTTAAGATCTAAAGCTTATTAGGGGAATTGTGGATTTGTTTTGTTCAATCTTTGAAATAAACTATTTTGATCCCTCTTCTCTTAATATTTATTTTTCCAAAGATGGGCTCCAGCTGGAACTTCAGAGGAAAAAGAACATAAGGATTTCATTTATACAAAGATTCCCCCTAATTCACACACCTTTGTTGTTATTCGTAAAGAAGTAATTATACCCAATAGTAAAAACTTCATGTCTAGATGTCTAAGACAACGACTATTCATAGCCAAACAAAACAATTCTCCACCAGAACGTTGAAGGTGGATTTTTGCCACTTAGTAGTTTGTGATAGTATACAAATATTTGTTAAGTGAGATAAAAAACACCTGTTTTCATCATTTTACCAGGCATTTTTTAAAATAAAATAGCATTGAGAAAGTGCATATAAACTATGTGAAATTACATTTCTATGTTTTTGTTGATGATTAGTCTAGTATTAACTTAGTTCTAATTTTGATCTAATCATTTCCAAGAGTAGAATAAGAAATGATCTAATGAGAAAACAGACAGATGACTTTAATGAGAGTATGCATAATTGATCTGAATATTTAAACAAAATTATGTTCTACCATTGTGTTAGATTAGATTATAGCAACCTTTAAGATTAAAATCTCATGGAGTAGGAACAGAAGATGTTGTGTAATAAATCTTCAGTCATGAAAAGATAATTCTCTTTTAAAAGACTGTTATTTCAGCATATAAGAAATTAGATCACCAGAAAATCCAAAGAATATTTCTTTGGAATGTTAGGCCTTGGAGCATCCATGTGTGGCATTTGGTATCACAGAACAGACATAACAGCTCTTTCCACTCTTGGCTCTGTTGCAGAGACTTTGGTAAAGTCACAGATGCACTTGGCTTCTCTTTTCCTCTTCACTTGTATGAACAGGCTATGCTGCATAAATTATTTTGAGAAATCTTTGTAATAATTAAAATATGTGTTATGCCTAAACGTTGCATACTCTTTCTATAAAATGTTCTATTTTAGTAAATGGTACCAATTGCTAAAGCCAAAGTATAAGAGCTCTTTTCATTTCTATGTCCAATCATTCTTTCTCTTGGCTTCTGTTCTTTCCATTTCCTACCAGTACTACTGCATCATTTCCCTATGAAAATGTTCTTTTAAGAGCATTAGTTAATGATCTTATCAGGATCCTGCTTTAAAATAGTTTAAAATCCTCTCAACCCACTTTCCAAGAAACCACTTTTGTTAATTAGTCCAAGCTTTCATTCACCCTCATTTTTTTTTTTTGTCTAAGGAAGAGTACCTTCAATAATACCATCTCAGTTCCTTCATCTAAACCTCCTCCAGAATTCTCCTTTAATAGGTTCAATGATGAAGCACAACAGGGAAAGTTATACGTTAGGCCAAAAGATAGAGTGCACGCATGCTTCTGACATTTCTACTTCTGTTATTTGGTCTATTTTTCTGTGATGATCTTTACTTTCTTCATTTATAAAAAGGCTATTGTGAGGATTATATGAGTTAGTCAAATAAAAATACCGTATAAATTTTGTTATTTTTCTCAAAACTTTTTTACTTGCTAGGAATGGTATTCAGAAATACAGTGGATCAAGTTTTCAAGACTGAATTGTGGAAAGTTATTCTTTAAAGCTATCAGTAGATGTTAGAAAAGGTCATCAAGATATTTACATAAGAAATCCAAATAACTTGCTGACAAGTGTTTGCCAAACCATTGCATTTAGTAAATTGGATTCTATGTTCCGAGTAGTAGTCAAGGAGTGACCATGAAAGGTTAGAAAAGTGCTTCCAAGAGGTGAACAAAAATGTACTATTTTTTAAAGTACAATATTTTTTGTTTGGTAAAATAATTCATGTTAATAAAATAGTGTGTAAGTTTAACTATAGAAAAATTAATCAATGTGTTAAAAATGGAAATTAGATCAGCTACTAATTACAACTCTATTACATATAGAGTATATATGCACATATTACATATAGACTATCACTACTCTATTACAAACTTTACTTACCAATGCCAATATGTTTACAGTTTATATACATATACCCCCTTACTGTCACAAACATAATGTTTGTTAAGTGATGGCTACTATTAATTTATTGGTCATAAATTTTATAGTAGGAGAGCTTTTAAATTTCATTCTTTTTGGTTGATCTTTTATCTTCCTTATTCATTCCATCTGCTGCCCTATTATTCCTGCTTTCCAGAGAAAAATCAGAATTAGGTTTATTTTTAACTGATTTCTAATTTCAATTAATTAAGGCTTCAAAAGACAAGAGAAATTACAATTTATCTTAAACGTAAATTAATACTGGCTTCATATTTTTCCTTTCCCACTAATAAGATGCTACAAGTACAGGTTTTGTGTATGCTTTTTTCACTTTTATCTCAACACAGAATAAAGATTAATTATGAATTATTAGTTTTTTAATTTAGGATAATATTAATTTCAATTTCTCCTTATACTTTCCTCAATTTCCTGTGTTTAATTTCTTATGTTTCTAAAGATAAAATGTAAGTAAATTACTTATTCTAACATTTAGTAAAATAGCTATGATGCAAAATCAAACCAAGTGTCTATGACAAAGGAATGGCTAACAAAAGTACAGTATATATACACAAAGGAAAATGATGCAGCTGTATGGAATGATAAAGTCATGCAATTCACTACAACTTGGATGGAACTAGAAAATATTATGTTAAGTAAAGCAAGTTAAAAATATTATGTTGGGGCCGGAGTGGTGGCACAAGGGGTAAAGCGTTTGCCTTGCCCGTGCTCGCCTAGGATACATTGTGGTTGGATCTCCCAGCGTCCCATGTGGTCCCCCAAGCCAGGAGAGATTTCTGAGCACATAGCCAGGAGTAACTCCTGAGCATCATCAGGGATGGCCCAAAAATAAAAAAAAAAGTTAAATTAAAGTAAGTCAGAGGAAGTACAAATACCAGATAATTTTATTTATCTGTGAATATATATAATATATATAAAATATCTTATATATAATATATATGTATATAGCATAATAGGAAAAGGGAATGCAAAGTATGAAAAGGAGGATAATAAGAGATAGAGGTAGAGAAATGTGGCATATATATATATATATATATATATATATATATATATATATATATAAATCACAGAAGCAACAACACTGCAAGCAGGAGAGTAAAACTATAATAACTAAACATAAAAATGTGCTTGCTAAGGAAGAAGGTGGTGTAGTGGGAGGGAATCTGGGACATTAGTGGAGGGAATGTTACATTGGTGGTGGCATGGGTGCTGGAATACTGTTTACTTGAATTCAGAACACTGAAATTCTATTCTAAACAGTTTTGTAAATCATAGTGCCTTAAATTAAAGCTATTGTGTAAGTATATCATAAAGTTACAGAGAAATGAATATATTAGAGTTCAAGTTTTAACTCCACATTCCTGAAATTTTGACAGACAGCTATATTGGTTTACTGCTTGCAGTCATAAAAGTGAAAGCCTTTTGATAGCAGAATTTATTTATTTACTACCAGCCCTTTGCTGGTAGAATTTCAGATTAATATGCCTTTAGACAAATGAAAGTTAACATGCTTCATTTTATAGTGAATACAAATGAGTTTTAGACAAAATAATTTGTATAAATTGTACAACTAAGCTTTAATTAGAAAGAGTAGACTTAGAGGAATAATAAAAGATTGTAGAGCATTTGTCTTGTAAATGTATGGCCACATGATCTTGGCATCTTTATAGTTTGAGACTAGCAACAAAGCAGTCTGTGATCTCTGGTGACACTAATGTTTTCTTGGCTATGTCACAAACAGGTGTATCTGAACACCACAAAAATGGGTATAAGTGTTGGCAAGTCCCACAACCATAGCTTTGTGTCTAAAATAAGAGTGTGTTGCCCTGGTTACACAACTAGCACTCTTAAAGAAGTGCAAATCTGAGTATTTGTGAGCTCCACAATCTGAAGTGTAAAGTCAGAGAGCACTCCAGCTTAAAATGTGTGACTGCTAATCATAGTGAGACACATGTGTATCTCCAGTTATTATGACAATGCCAACACCAACTAGGTTGGAAAGAAGGAGTGGGGATTTAGATTTATCTACCCACTAATGTGAGATTTCTTTGTGGTCAAAACTCAAGGTCTAGATTTTAAGAAGACATTCAAAAGAAGTGATTTCTAGTGAAAGAATTGATTCTCAAATATTATATTCCTCAAACTCAATAATGAATGACTTTGTAACTTTGTAATCTATAGCAATTTGATCAATAAAAAAAAAGAAGGAAGATGTGGTTCTTCTAAAATCAAATGTATAATGTTAACATTCTTTGCTAAATAAAGAACAAATACAGGGTTCAAATGATATTCAATTTGAGGCGCAGTAGTGTATTACTGCCATTTGGGTTTTTTGATTTTGTTTTGTTTTTTGGGTCACACCCGGCATCGCTCAGGGGTTACTCCTGACTCTATGCTCAGAAATCGCTCCTGGCAGGCTCAGGGAACCATATGGGATGTGGGGATTCGAACCACTGACCTTCTCCATGCTCTCTCCCCGGCCCCTGTCATTATATATTTGAAGCAAAACAGGAAAAAAATAAAATTGTGTTTCAATATTGTCAATCATAATGTTTTTTTTGAGATCATTTTCTTACAGGATCAGAACAAACTTGAGGTTAATAAAATTTTTTATTTCAATAAAGAAGAAAAATCTGAAGATACTATTGAGAAATATGAAGATCGTGACATTTTTTAATATATTAAATTAATGGACTGGAGTGAGAGAGAGCTCAATGGGCTGAGGGCAGGTTTTGCATGCAAGAGGCTTGAATTCCATCCCTGGCATGCAAGATCTCCAAACACTGCTGGGAGGGGCTCCCAAACAGAAAGCTGGAAATAGCCCCCAGCTTTGGGTGTGGCTCAAAACACAACAACAAAGAAAGCTTAATTAAAATATATTTTTGTATTTTAGTGAAGGCTTTAAATCCAGGAAAGGAAGAAACAGTAACTGGTCTAAAAGCATACATAAGTTTTCCCTTCAAGTATCACAGTACTCCTTAATATTGACAAATTGATTTGAAACTTACTCAGTGAAGCCTCTGATGCTTTAAGTTACTTGCTAATGTAATCGGTCATATACTCTAAAAGTAAAGCACAAGAGTGGAACTTTGGTGAACTTCCCTCCCTGTGGCTTGCTTGCAACCTATTTTAGCAAATGATATTTGATATAGGCATTAGCCATTATTCCTTTCAATAGTGCTTGAATAATATAAAGAAACTAGAGCTTAAATCAGATAGTATCTTGAATGTATTTCTTCTCTTTCTGTGCTGGGAATATGGTGCAATAACTAAGAACTGCATTTGAACTGGCACAGTGATGAAAAGCTCAGGAACTGCTCTGAACATACACACCTACCTTCTTAAAACCATTACACTAGTTGAGATTTTTTTGGCTATTTTCAATTTAATGAACTCATGTTTCCTACATTTTGTAAAATTTTAAACATGTCATCTACAGTGTGCTATCTTAAAATAACATTTTGCAGTTCAGATTACATGCAATTCAATCTAATTCCTGTCGAGTTTTTTTCCCCTTAGTCTTTTCTCAAGTGTATAGATTTGGAATCTGCATCAGATAGCATAAGGCCTCCTGTTGCAAACATTAATAAGATATATCATTTAGGAACAGTTACTTACACTTTGTTTAATCTCTAATGGAAAGGATTTTTCTAAATATTTATGCCAGAACAGTTGTTAGAATGAATTCTGCAAAATTGCTGGCATACTCCCAGGAGCAAGGGGTTGGTGATGGGGAGGGGGTGTGGAGATATCTAGTCTCTGGTCTTATAATTTTAAGCAGCCCTAGAATTTCAGGGAGCTGTTTGCTGGTATGAAGGGTTTGCATTAACAAATATGTACTTAGTGTGCATAATAATTCAAGAAAAATATCCAAATAACCACTTTCGTTTATTGCTCTTGTAAAAAAAAAACAAAACAAAACAAAACTCTTCACTTGCGTTAGGTTTAAAGTTAAGGAATTATTTAGACTTCAGATACCTAGTAAATAACTTGTACAGGAAGACAGGAGCTTTTACAGGATGCATGAGGAAATGCCAAACTTGTTCTGTACAAAAGCCCTCTAGCTGCTTAATATATAGAAATGACTTGTTCTTTACATAAGTTGCTGAGTGAGAGTAAGCATGCAAGGTTTAGACGGGGGAACTGAAATCTGCCAAGATAAATGCAGCAGTGTTTTATAAATTAACTTGACTGTCTGTGTGTTTGTTTTTACTTTCAGAGATTCTAAAATTAAGACTGTTCAATTTATCTTAGTAGTGGTTTAGAATTTGGGGAGTGAATTAGGAAGTGAGTTTTGGCGAGGTAAAATAGAGAAAAATATCCTTTACTAAAAAATTGTAGCGATTTTTCATTTGAAACTTGTTCTTATCTGATGAACTATAGCCCTCAGCCCCTGCATCCTGTGGTTAAGACCTATGAATTAGATGGTTCTGGGATTGTAAACTATTCATTTATATAGTAGATGATACAATGAATATCAGTAAACAGGTATGGAAGATGAAAGCCATAGTATGAAATGGCTTGGGGTTCCTCTTAACGGAGTTCTTATTTTACTAGAAATAATCATTTGACGCATGGGTCACATTCTCATTGGTCTAAAAACAGAATAAATTAGGGCTGGATTTTTGAGACCCTGTGTTGTGTTTTGGTTCATACCATTACTATGAATGAGGTTAAATATGCATCAGCATGATCCTGTAAACCTAATTAGCTTCTAGGAATCCCAATGATGTGTTGAAAGCTTGAGTTTACATCAGATTCTGAAGAAATTGGATGACTGTCTTAGAAATATGCTTCTGGGAAGAAAGACAGCATCCCCTTTTAAATGATAATAAGATGTTAAGATCATTAAACAATTATCATTTTGAGGGTGAAATTAAGTGCGTGGATAAATTCAGGACAGTATTAAGGATACCATTTATGGGCCCTGTTTCTTGTTACCAAACAGATAATGAGGATCTCTTTGGATTCAAGGTGAACAAATTGGTGATAAACTGAAACATAAGACTAAACTTTATAAAATGAATATTCAGATACTAAAGGTGTATGAATTTAGTTACTGACCTATTGCCATTTTTCTACATGTTTTGGTTTCAAATAAAAACTGCGTGCCATCAAAATGAAATGATATATTAAATACAAGGCTCAGATTTGATATTAAGTTTTCAAAAGTAGGGGTCAAGGTGATAGCATAAATTAGGGTTCAGGCAAGGCACTTGGATGACTGTAGTTCCACCTCCAGGACCACATGTTTTCCTTTCTTCTGTAACTTCTCCCCCACAGCATCACTAGGTGAAGTTCTGAAGACCTAAGACTACTACCACTGTGGCCCAGATGGTTGTTAGCACCTGCAGATCCATGCAGTTCCAAATACTTAGTCTCTTGCATTGAAGCACCAGCTAGGCTAGTCATAAATTGTTTTTTATTTTTCAGATGACATAATTGTCAAAGTAAGACTGAAGATAACCAACTAAATAAGTCCACAGTACATTGAAAGAAACCATATTATCTTTGAAACATATTTATACATATAGTTATATATGAACTCAACATATGATATTTATTGAAGGTTATTATATTCATATCAGTCTACATAGTAAGCAAGGTCACTATTAGCTAAATGTTATCTGGAGATTTCATTGAATTTAAGAAAAAGACAACCCCTGAAAGAATCTAAGTGCTTGCTTCTCTGAAGTTTGAAAATAATCAGTTTCACCCATCCATATATTTAAGCAAAGAAATTAGTCTTAATTCAAAAGTTATTGAAATATCTTGTACTAATTTTGTGCCATAAGGGAATATAAAAAATTATACGTTAAGGACAGTTACCAGTGGAAGCTCTTAGTCTTTTCAGCTTTTGACCCATCACATGAGATGAAGAAGTGTCTTTTCTGGGTATGTGAAGCAATGCCAACAGTTCCGAAGGCAAACTCATTTTAGTTAATAGCACAAATAAATTTGTGCTGTTTGAATATTTTACGAGTTTTAAATTTTCCAGTATATTCAAAAGACTTTCTAATTTCTAACATATCAAAAGCTTATAATTATAGCACCACTTAATTGTTGCTAATTTATTATAATCTACACTTCTACATGGTATTCTTTCCAGTTCTGGATATCCTAGGTTTACACTTGGCTTTCTTCTAGTTTTAGACATTTAGTAACTTCTTTCTGTCTAGTATACTGCACAACTATTTTCTTTTTTGTTGTTTTTTTGTTTTGTTTTGTTTTGGTTTCACACCCGGTGACGCTCAGGGGTTACTCCTGGCTATTCGCTCAGAAGTCACTCCTGGCAGGCACGGGGGACCATATGGGGAACCGGGGGATCGAACCGCGGTCCGTCCTAGGTTAGCGCAGGCACCTTATCTCCAGCGCCATCGCCCGGCCCTGTATTTTCTCATTTTGAATACAGTATCTGTTTACAGAATGCTTTCCCTTCCCCTTCTCTCTTAGATTTCTCTGTTATAAAGGACTCAGACTAAAACTCCTTGGGTTTCTCAACTCATAAAGGGAGGAAAGGGGAAGGGGAATTTGCAACAATGACAGCAGGAGTTTTCTCTCTCTCTCTCTCTCTCTCTCTCTCTCTCTCTCTTTCTCTGTATGTGTGTGTGGTGTGCATTTGTAATCATGCATGCAGACAAGCGGCTTGACCTATGTGTGTAAACTAGTGGCATATCTCTATCTCTTGTGTGCATTAGGGCTGAGCAATCTATTGAGGATAAAATAGGTGGGAAAGAATTGTTTTCTGGTGGCTTTATTTCCTGCTCCCTGTGACTCAAGATTGTTCTCAGTCCTTAGAGACAAGGAACTACGGCTGACCATGGAGCAATGGCTCAAGTGTGCCGTGATAACCCTCCTCCCAACAAGCCTGGTTTTCCTCAGTCTAATTACTTTTGGCAATTGCGGTTATTGGGACTTGGTCTAGTGACTCACTAGAACCCAAATTCTCCCAAGCAGTCCCCTTTAAGAGGTAGAATTAATACTGACAGGGAACCCAAACTTCATCTCATTTTTACAGGGAGCTTTCCCTGGTTTATGACAAGGTTTGAAAATTCTTTATGGACTAGAGAAGAATAAACAACAAGATTTCATGAAGATAACCACTAAGAGAAGAGCACATTATGACTGAAGTAAAAACAAAGTTCACGAATAAACAATCCACCACAAAAGAGCCCTTTAAAAGAATTAAAGCTAGACTATTTATAGTAGTTTTGACTGATCACCAGTAGTCAATCTAAAGTTAGTCAGATATTATAGAAAATAAAAATGAAGGGGATGTTTCTTTCCTGTTCTGTAAACCTTTATGTTTTTCCAAAAAAAAAAAAAAAGGATTTTATTACATGATATTACTTACCTGTTAAGATAAGAATTGTTTATTTTTTGCAGGTTTGCAAAAGCTTGGTATGGTTGATGGTACATCTTCTACACTTACCTAATTTAAATCTCTATTTTTTCTATTAATTTCTATAATTAAACAAGAACAATCACTATCAATTCTACTTTTTTCAGCAGCAGGGTCTGGGATACTGAGACATGCTGAACCACTATCAGATCCTATGCTATGCACTTTGCTTTTTTTTTTCCTTTTAAATTCTGTAACGGAGGCCAGTTTTTGTTAGCCTCATCTGCACTAAATAGTTAGTGGCATGAATTTAACAATGCTCTGTTAATAAACTATATGAAACCATTAGATTGGCTTATATTTTAAGTGACTGTCAATGATAATGGCAACATCGCTTATCACATTCGATATACATTTAGTCATTTAACTCTCATAAAATTGCAGCCTCAGTTACCCAATTGGAACAGTTATGACTGAGTTAAGGGTTATCAGGCTTTTTTTTTTTTTTGGTTTTGGGGTCACACCCGACACCTCAGGGGTTACTCCTGGTTCTATGTTCAGAAATCGCTCCTGGCAGACTTGGGGGACCATATGGGATGCCAGGATTCAAACCACCGACCTTCTGCATGCAAGGCAAATGCTTTACATCCATGCTATCTCTCCGGCCAGGTTATCAGAATTTTTGTTTGTTTGTTTGTTTGGTTATCAAACTTTTAATCTTTAAAGTAACAAGGACTACTTTTGAGGAGGTCTACCCCAATGTTTTCCTTGGTGTAGGGTGGAGTCTGCATGGTTTTTTTTTAAGCTACCCAGGTGATTTTAATTTTAACTTATGCATAAAAATCTTTATACCAAGACCAATAAAGCAAATATTTGGAGTGGTGGTTACTACTAATGCTCAAGGGGGAAGTAGTGAAAGTAACAGATTTAATGAAACACCATAAAGATAAAACTTTTCAGAATAAAAAAAAAAAACTAGCCAGTGAAGTTTCTATTGTGGTGTGCAAATTACATAGAAGGATTCTGATATTTAACTACAAAATTATAGACTTTGCCCATATCCTCATGCCTAAGTTAATCTTCTCTTGGATGTACCCACCATACATAGGAAAACTAAGTTAAAATTACTTCAAATAAATTGTAATATTCTGTAGCTTCTAATAATAATAAAAAAGCAATGTTTTGTTTAAAGCCATTAATAGGACTGGAGTGATATTACATTGGATAGGGTGCTTGTCTTGCACATGGTCAACCCAAGTTTGATCCCTGGTACTGTATATGGTACCCTGAGATGCACTATGACTGACCTTTATGCACATAGCCAGGAGTAAGCATGACTACCACCCCCAAAACAAAAAAGAAAACAGTCAAAAAGATAAACTTCATAAATATGTATAAAAGCTAGACTCAAAAAATGGAAAACCAGCAAATGTTCAAAAAGACTTTCAGGGGGCTCGGGAGATAGCATGGAGGTAAGGCGTTTGCCTTTCATGCAAAAGGTCATCGGTTTGAATCCCGGCGCCCCATATGGTCCCCCGTGCCTGCCAGGAGCGATTTCTGAGCATGGAGCCAGGAGTAACTCCTGAGCACTGCCGGGTGTGACCCAAAAACCAAAAAAAAAAAAAAAAAAAGACTTTCAGTTCATTTTATAAGATTGAAGAGATAATGCATGGAAAGAAAATAGAAAAATTAAAAGTAAAGTAGGATTTGAGAAAACACTTCCATGACTGCCTTCAGTTCTAATCTCAATTGTTATGGTGGAGTGAGACATCAAGGAAAGCCATGGGTTTTGGAGTGAGACTTGGCTTGGAATCTCACAGCCATCACATATACCTTGAGTGACCACAAACAGGTCACAAAAGATTACTTTTTAGATCAGTATAACAACCAAAAATAGAAAAAATGAACCAAAAATGCCAAATACAGAATCCAGTCCTTAAGGGCATTAAAACACAGTGGCAATTTCAATCTCATCATAACACTAACAGGTAAGTGCATATGTAAAAATAAAATGTATTAATATAACTATCTCTGATAGTGTGAATGTAGAGATGCATGTGGCATTTATACACACCTTGGAATAACCTTTATTTATTGATTTTCATTAAAAATATGAATTTCTCTGTATTATGATTTAGAGAAGATTATATTCAGCCTGTGAGGTCCCTTTATAAGAGTGTACAACATAGCTATGAGAAAATAACTAGATGCTTCTTTTCTTACCAACATATCAAGCATATGTTAAGAAAACAGCGTTCTAAAATAAGCAGATCACAATTCTGTTATTTTATATTGTGTGGTGGTTTGTATTTTGTGGTTATACAAGGGGGGATACTTTACCGCTTACTCTCAGGAATGTGCTTTGTATTGGGGGTATAATTATAAATATGCTTACCAGCTAGTTTCCTGAGGACAAAATTTGGGAGAGACTATAGAGAAGCACATTATCACATATTCATTTAGAATGATATTTTAAAGCAGTTAAACCTAAGCCTGAGTCCATGCCATTGTTCACTCTAAAGGGAACAATAAATTTATTATATAAATTAGAATATATAAAATACAACAATTAAAAAAGAAAATAATATAAAATTTTTAAAAATAAGGGAAATATTTTGTGCTCAGATAAATATTCAGGAAATATTTATCTTATACTTATATGATATTTATCTGATATCTGATAAATGTTTATCTGATATCTAGTAGTAAATATTAGATAAATATTATTATATATTTCAGACCAAAGTTGAATGGGAAGATAAAGAAAGTGTGGGGTTATTTATTACTGAGGCAAGACAATTGTTCTATTACAATGTGGGAATGTTGCAAAGGTAGCCACATGTTCTGCGGATGGACTGGAGTTCTTCAAATTTCACACCATACTAATATACTTTTGTTTTAAGATAGCATACCTTACAGAGACATCTGCTTAGAAGTAAATTTCACAATAAGTAATATACACTACATCTACTAGAATAAATAAAATGAGAAATATGGCAAAAAGGAAACATCCTTATACCTTAAGAGAATTTGTCTTTTAATTTCATAAATTTTCAAGTATTCTCTAATTGTGGTAAGGTAATATATTTTCACAAATGATAAGAATTTCTGTTTTTTTGTTTTTTGTTTTTTTTGGTTTTTGGGCCACACCCGGTGACGCTCAGGGGTTACTCCTGGCTATTCGCTCAGAAGTCACTCCTGGCAGGCACGGGGGACCATATGGGGAACCGGGGGATCGAACCGTGGTCCGACCTCGGTTAGCGCAGGCACCTTACCTGCAGCGCCACCGCCCGGCCCCGAATTTCTGTTTTTCATTGGAAGATTTGGGAACTATAAATTGCAGCTTACTACCCTAAAGATAATTGTCTTCCCTAAAATGAAGCATAGTGTTAACATGAAAACTACAACTGAGAATGATATAATAGACTCTTTAGAATAAAGCCCTCTTATGTAATTAATCTTATTTTTATATATCAAAAATGAGTGAATTTCTATCCAAGAACTAGATTTTTGATATTAACAAATAAGTTATCACTAGATTTTTATATCATACATTCAACTATTCACGTTGTAGAAATGACTTTAAAAATATTTACCTTCTGGCTGGAGTAGAGTACTTGCCTTTATTTATGCAAAACCCTTAGTTCCACCCTAACACCTCAATATAATAGATAAAAATACAAAAATTATCTTTGCCTTTGAAATTCTTTGAAAATTTGATATTGTCACTCTGTACTTACTTTCAAAGTAAAGATAGCTTAAATAAAACTAGTCTTCCAAAAAGTAGAAAAATCAACTTCTACAGTTCAGTTTTATTTAAATTTTTTGCCATTTTTTCATTCACCTCAAATTGGATTTTTAAATTCCAAAATTCAATATGAAATATGGTATTTCATCTTTTCTCCTTTATATACATATATATTCAAGATCTATTTATTTAGTTCATGTAAATTATCTCCTGGTGTAGATCCTTCATCAGTCAGGCTACTTCTGAACTTTCCCATAGGGGCGCTCTTACAAGCCTTCCTCAGATTCAGACCCAAAGGCAAGAAGGTCTTGGCAAAGAATAAGTCTATGTACTGATGGCATGACAATGGTTTTGGGTGACTAGAAATTGTGAAAGGTAGGCAATTTCATAATAAATTGTTTCTCAATTTTGAGAGGTCACTGAATAATCTTGATGTGACTAAATCACTTACAGTAAATAGATAATTACATAAGTTTGCATTTTTTCATCTTTATCCACTAAACTTAGTTGAATATGATACATTTAAGGGGGGAGTTTTATGCTCTAATGCTCTAGTCATGATTTATGTTCTCAAATTAAAAATAAAACAGACTATAGGGATAATTTTAGATCTAAATTTTTGCCAATCACCTCAATGCTCCAGATGAGGAAGTATATGCAGTTTAGCATGATAAGGAGACTAATTTACATTAGCCTGAAAGTAGTAGCAGAGCGAGATGTAGGTCTCATGTATTCTACATATCAGCCAATGTACTCTAAAATACTTGGCTATTCTCCCTCAAAGACTTCCTAGGCTTCTATGTATACCATGACTTATGATGCTTGCAGTTCATCAAATTTTTAAAGGTCATCTGGAACCCTACTAACTAAGGTAAGAAATATTTAGAATACTAGGCTAAACACTTACATGAAACATAAAAGACAACTTAAAGGTTTAAAATATATAAATTAATGGGAAAGTATATTTTCTAGTACAATTGAGCTTTTCTCTAAAGAATATCCCCAAGAATTTCAGTGACATGGTAACTAAGATTCTTGCCACACACAAAGCAGAAAAACTCTTATAGGAGGAAACTAAAATCAGATATTTAAAATAAAAACTTGAATAGATCATACTTTTTACATGGGAAAAATTAAGATATTTTACTTTAAAAGTCCATATTATTCAAACAATATAAATGGGACTTCTTTTGGGGGGGGGGGTTGAGTCACATCTGGTGATGCTCAGGGGTTGCTCCTGGCTATGAACTCAGAAATCACGCCTGGCTTGGGGGACCATATAGAACACCAGGGGATTGAACCACGGTCCGTCCTGGGCTAGAGCTACCATGTGGGCCCCTAAATGGGACTTCTTAATATTCAGTGGAACTTGGATGGTAAGTCTTCTCAATCTATCCCCCACTTCTTGAGATGGAATGTTCCATTCCTTTCAGTGTTGCTCAATAAGTATTCCAGTCGGAATATTAGCAATATTCCTAAATGGAAAGGTCTGTTGGGCTTAATTAAAAATAAATGTAGATTTCATATATTTTATAACTTTGTTAGATACAAATCAAAATACTGAAACTCTTCCAAGGTTGTAAATATCAAGTTATAAAAATCATTTTAAACAGTAATCAAAAGTTTACCACCATAAAGAACTGATTAGAAATGACATAAGGACAACCATGGAAGGTCATGAACATTTTTTGTAGTTGGAGCATACAATATCTTCATATATATCATACCATGAATTTTAACACTATTGGAATTATGTCACCTAAACTGCATCTTAAAAAGGAATCTAGATTTTCCTTAAAACAAAAAACAAGGCAAAACATATATAATGTATAATACAGAATGTATTCAAATCATCATTCTCCAAAGTATGTCAGTGTAGAGTGCACTGTTAAGAGAAGAAATATTCCTAACCAAGTAAAACATATAATTTCAACACACTGTCTTGCATGATCCTTACCATGCTCTCAAAGCTAAATGATGTTTTCCTAATGGTAACCAAAGTTGATTCTTACATTTCATGAAACACAATACCCACTCTGATGGTATTTCAAGAATTCACTACTTGGAAAAAGATTTTTGGAGTTGTATGGGGGAAGAATTGTGAGGAAGTGGGGAGAGAGGTTAGGAAAATATCCAAAATAAAACATTTGGCCTGAGATAAAGAGAGAAAAGATTGTTTAGTAAATCATTCTACATAGAACAGTTTTCCACAAATTGTTCATTCTTCTTACTAAAGTGATCTGTGGTCTTATCTCTACATTGAGTTGCTTAGAATTTGATGTAGTATTTTATCTACCTTACATAGGATGTAGAAGCATCGTATTAAAAATGGTGAACATTTAACTAAAATGTCCTTAAGACCTTTAGCAGCAATTTGAAGATCTCTGACAAGATTTTAAAAGTCTAAAATGATCAGATGACTAATAACTTTGTTTTGTTGTAGTGTGGCAAGGGTTTCCCCATAATAATTTGAAAATTAAATTTAACTACATGTTGTAACTTTCAGTCATTGCCTTCTTGGGACCTAATTTGTAGAGTATTAAATTCCAGGGAAAATTTTAATGGATAAATGATTTAGTGAAAATAATATATTTACAAGTTGCAATATTGTTCATAATTTATGCTTAAAGGAATACTAAATCATGACATTAACTCAATCTTAAATCCATTCTTTTATTTTTAATTGGTTTTACATAGAATAGTTTATAGCTTGGGACTAAAAGATCTTTAAGAAAACATTTTAAAATAATAATTTTGAATGTTTTTAGTAAAATATTCTACTGAAGTATATATAAAATTGAACAGTTAATGATATTTTAAGAAACAATTTTGATAATTAATGATGATTAAACTAAAACTCACAGGATTAAATGGTTAATAGATGTTGCTTATACTGCCACAGCATTTGAATTTATTTCTACAAGTATTATATTGATATGTTGCTGAATAGACTTTCTCCACAAAATTTCTGCATGTCTCTGTCTATTAAACAATGCCTTTCTCATGAAACCAGAGAGATATTATAGCAGGTAAATACTTGCTTTATATGTGGCTAAACCTGGTTCAATCCCCAGTCCTGCATAGAGTACCCCAAGGATTGTCATATATGGCCTTCATGCCCCCAAAATAAGGTAAGGTGGAGAGGAAAGCAGATAGATGCAAAACTGCGTGTTAACAGACATGAAATAATCCAATGATTCAAAAGTAATATTATACAATGCATAGTAGAGTAAATTATTTTACTATGTAATAATTAATTTTTAATTTTTCAGGGATAGAAATATAATTGCCAAGAAAATATCAAATTCTCAAAAGAATGAGTCAGCACTTTGAGCAATAAATGCCATAGCAATGACCAATAAACTTCAACACATCAGATAACATGTTGTCATTAAATTTAATTCCCTGTATTTCTACACTTTTTTTTTTGAGATATTTATGTAAGACTTGCAAGTTTTATAGACTGGTGCAAAGGGTGTGTTGCAATGATGTGTACGATTTCAAATCTTGAATTAATATAGATTCTAAGCAAATAAGACTCAATAGATGACTTCAAATAAGAAAGATACAGTAGTATTTGATATTTATAACAATAGCCTTCAGAGATAATGTGGTCCTGTAATGTATTTTCAATTAATCTAGGAATATTATACTATGTTTAACACGTCTCACTAGTGTTAGTAGATATTTAATTATTTGACATTAGTCCATGTTAGATAAATATACATATACCAATATAAATATATATACATGTCAGTTCAAAAAATCAGAATAAACCAGAAAAAATCATCTCAAAGTTTTGTTGGAGAAATGGGGAACTGAGTATCATAAGAAGCTATCAATGTAGCTTATCATTTCTTAATTGCATGATTCACCTGTAGCTGATTTATTTAACTCTCTTTCTCAGGAAAAACTAATACCAGCCTCTATACCTCAGGTGTCTCTGTAATTATCAAGTGAGTAATTCAAATGAAAATCAGTAAAATAGTAAGGTATTATGATGATAAATTTTCTACTCGCATATATATAATCAGGAACTCAGTATTTGAGTGAGAACTACTCTGGAAATGAACTTAAAGATTAATTTGGGTCTATGATTTACGGTCCTGTACTTAAGACAAAGTTTACTTTAAATTACTTTCTGTTCTTCAAATTGCTTATTGAATATTTTACAGTGAGGACTGTATTTCATGTCATTTCTAGGAGCAATAAATGAATCCATGACACAAGGAAAAATCATTGTATATTCATTCACCTGTAATTCGTGCATGCGCATGTTTACATTTAAAGTGTAAAACTGTCATTTATATGCTTTTCTTTTGATTCATGACAACAAGATCAACAGCTTGCAACAAAGTAGATACGTGTTGTTTTAGGAAAACAGAAAAATGTTGATTTGGTTGAGGATGTTGGTTTTATCTGCTCTTACTGAGGATTAATGATGGTTCCTTATATTTGACATTATTTATCAATAAAACCAAGTACTGCCCAAGGAACATTTCTGCTAGAACATTCAAGTGGTGATTTATAAAAAAAAAAAACTTTGATAACTATTTCTAAACTTTCATTTCACATCTAATATTCTTAATTTTAAATTTACAATTTTAAGAAAAATAGAAATTTTACTATTTTCAAGAGGAATACTCTTAAATATTAAATTCACTGCCTCTTGAAGAGGAAATATAAGAAAAATGGCTTATTTCTAAAATACCCTTGACCTTATTTATTAAAAATAACTTTCCTAGTCTCTGAGAATTTCCTATGTTTTGTTCACAGATTCCCAAAAAATGCCAGTGTGAACAAGCAATTTTGACCTTGAAATTCTGGACATTTAGCAAGGACCTCTTAGTACCCACCCACCTCCTCAGCCTCCCCCACTCCTCCCCCAAAAAACAAAAACAAAAAACCCCTTACTGCACCTGCCAAAGGCGTTTCGTCTGTCCCCTCTGAGAACGCAAGGGGTCGCCCCTCTCCCAAGATTGCACCAGCCAACTCACTCGCAAATCCAGACTTCAGTGCGAAGGATTTGGGAGAATCACAAAGTACAGAAGCTCCCTTGCAGCCCCACACCCTCTGAATAATTGGAATTTCAACCCGGTCCCACCAGCTCCCTCTCTTAATCTGCTCCACACAACAGAGGGCGCTTTAACTTTGGCTTTAAGACTGAGGCAGGTCGAAAAGTAATTTGCCTTTGGAGTCCAGGATTTCTCTCCAGTCCAAGATTAAAGATGCACCCTTGGGACTCCCCGCTGCCTCCTCCAGTCAGTCTCCCAGACCCTGGTCCTCGCTGGGGAAGGTGGAAACGAAACGACAGCTTGTGCCTTTACCTCCACCGCTTCTTCCTTTGTAAACCTCTAACCTCAACAGTCAAGAAGACTCTGAGCATCAGTAATTAAATGATTTTCTGTCCTCTCTGGGCTTTTTCAGAAGGTGGAGGTGGATGGGTGGTCTAAGTGTAGAAGTGGAAAAGGAATCTGAAAGCTATGCTGGAGTCCCACATCCCTATGCCTACCGATGGCGCCTCAGTTTCCCCATCAGACAGTGCGTGGGGGGTCAGGCGCGACCGCCCTGTTGGCGCCCCAGGAGACTCCTGGGAGTAGTGGCTGCAGGGCCAGAGCAGAAGGTCGGTTGGAGAAGTTACGAAGACGACAACCCCATTTGAAGCCAAGGAAAAGAAATGGGATGCTTGGCTGGTAGGCTTAGGGCCGCCCGCCCCTCCGCTAACGCTATCCCAACTGCACGCAGTGTGGCCGCGCAGGAGCCCCCCTGGTAACCCGCCCAGCCACGCATTTCAAAAGACAATTTTCAGGTGAATCAAACCTTGTCTACTGGAGCAGTGGAGCACAAAGAGAGCTTTCAGGACACCCGCAAGTCACAAGGCAGGACAGAAATAAGCTGTACGCATAAGACCAGCGGCTGTTAAAGCCATCACACAAACCCTATATCTTGGCTGCGCCGCTCCAGTCCTCAGGGTCTTCACCGGGGCGCTCGGAGAGCACTGAGTCTTTGGCTCTTGGGACCCTTAAATCCATGGGGAGGGGGGTGTCAAGGTAATAGTAGTTTTCCCTGAGCACCCAGGAACGGGAAAATTTCTCCTCCCTCTATTCCCTCAAGTGCCCCTCAAAGCCAGGTTGCCCCTTCTCATTTTGCAACCGGACTCCCACTTGACGGAAGTCATCATTGCAGCCAGAATGGGAAGCTTCTGGTTTATTCTGCTGCTTGCTCAGAGATGCCCTGCTCCAGGTCCCTGAGATGCTTAAACTAGTGCACACTGGAGTGCCCTTTACGTTCTAGCTATTACAGTGCCCACTGCCCGCAGAAGGACTTTGCAAGCCCGTGCTGCTGCAAAGAGCAGAAGTCATCCTGCAAAGGATGTCAGCGAAGGTCTGTAGGAGGACCCCACCCATAGTTCTACCCCAGGGGACCCATTTGGAAGGGCCTGAGGTCGTAAAACCTCACGCGTGACAGGCAAGATTGTAACTGGAAACCCGACCCCTCTGGCTCCCGAATCCCTCTGGCCCCCCGGGAACGCGACTGGAGTGGGTCTGCAGGGGTGCAGACACGCGAATCCCCCACACCTCGCTGCTCCACTCGTGCGTGACAGTAGCAGGGGCCTTGGAGGACCTCGCCCCTGGGTTCCCGGGGCTGGGGCGAACTGTCGAGCTTTGTGCCAGGCAGCGGCAGAGCCAGAGAGGTGTCCCCACGCGAGGAGTCACGCAGAAACAGCGGGTACCGCGGCCGTGCCTCTCTCCCCCAACCCCTAAACCCCAAATACCGCATGTTCTCAGCCATCAGGGGGCAATCTAGCGGACTGTGCTTTTGGGGTGTTTGGGGCTCAAGGCCCTCATCCGAACCTCAGAAGGCAAGAGTGAATCCACAGGTCTGGCAAAGCAGCGAACTTTGCAGCGAACCTGAAATCGAGAGGGGGCGGGAGTCGAAGTCTAAAGCGCGCGGGATCCTTTGGAGTGACCCGCACCCTGGAGGATGCGGGCAGGAAGAGTGCAGAGCTCAGGAGAAGGCTGGCAAGACGCCTGCAATACCCAGCCCAGAGCTCTGACCTCCTCAGGGGAGTCCTGGGGTGCAAAGGGGTTGGGGAGCGTTAGCTACCGCGGTTTGAGACGACCGGGCCGAGCGACCCGACAGGTGAACGCGGCGGGAGGGAGCAAATGCGTTCAAATCCCCCCTGCACTTACTTCTTCGCTGGCGCCTTCCCCGGGAGGCGTTTTGGCTGCCGATGTATTCCATAAAGTTCAAAATGATAAAAAACCAAGAAATCAGTCGCAAGTGCATAGTAACCCAGTAATCTTTCCCCTGCTTGACTCCTTTGGGTTTTTTTTTTTTCCTGGGGATGGTTAACGGTATTTGAATATTTGAGAAATAGACAACGTAAGAGAGCGAGCGAGCGAGCGAGCCAGAGAGCCGGGAACCCCAAAGCAGCGGACTTCTGCGCTCGAATCCGAGAGGCTCGGCTGGGATGGCCAACGAAGCGGGTCGGGTGACTGGGAAAACGACTATAGTACTTTCAAGGGCTCCGAGCCCTGAGTGGCGACGGCTCCGCTAGCGTGGCTGTCAGTGCCGCGAGCGAGGGTTCTCGGAGCAGCGAGCGGCCTCGCCGGGGCGGCCGCAGGTAGCATGGTGCGCAGCGGCACCGCGGGCGGGATCCTGGCGTGCGGGCGTGCGGGCGGGCAGGCGGGCAGCGACGGCCCCGGGGGTTCAGAGGTGGTAGTGGTGGTGGTGGCAGCTGCGGCTGGGGCCCCGGGAGCTCAAGGGAGCGGGCGCAGTGGGCACCGCGGCCATGGCCAAGGGGGTGGCGGAGGAGACCCCGAGTTGCTTGCTTCTGCTGTGCGCGAGTAGGAGCCGCTTCAGTGTCGGGCAGGGCTTGCTTGAGCACCCCAGAAAGGAGGAGGGAGGGTGGGAGGGAGGGAAGGA
>PVKC010000912.1:0-28228 GCA_004027635.1 Crocidura indochinensis | reverse complement strand
AGAACCCGAGCCGCCCGGGGAGGCCCAGCGTGCGGAGAAGACAGAGAAAGAAAGAAAGAAAGACAGAAAGAAAGAAAGAAAGAGAGAGAGGGTAGCTCCTGGGGGAGAGAGGTGGGCGCGCTGGGGCAGGGAAGGAGCAGGACCAAGGGACAGACCCGTGTCCTCCTCCCCACCGACAGGATCCGCGGGTCTTGGCTTCTCAGGGAGCACTCGGCTCTTGGTGACTGTGCGCCCCACGTCCCCATCTCAAGCCCCATCTCAAGAGCCCGGAGAGGGTCAGCTGGCCTGGGAGCTCCTGGCCCTTTGCTGGTTGGGAAGGGGAGGAAACTCTGGGGGGCTGAGGGCAGCGGGCTCCCCCACCCCGTCCCGTATACTTGCATCCCTCCTCAGTGGCTTTTCTACCCCCTTCCCCCTTTTCTTTCTTTCAATAAAAGTAGCTTCTTTCCGTGGGGCTCGGATTCGGGAGGGTGGTCCTGGGAAACCTCAGTGACCGCTCTGGGTCACGTCGGCCAGGGTTACCTGCCAGGGGAAGGGAAGACCCAGAGGTGGGCTCTACCAGGATCATCCCTTTGGAAATGCAGCTGCGCTGCGGTTCTCTCCAAACTCTGCGTTGCAGATTGAGGCTTGTAAGATTCCTCCCCCAAACTCGGGCAGTTTGCTCAGTTTTCTGCTAGAAGCTCCACTGCCCTTCCTCCGTCCCTCCCTTCTTTCCTCTCTTTTCCCTCCCTACTTTCCTCTCTCACTCTCTCCCTCCCTCACTCCTCTCTGTCTGTGCCTCACTCCCCCACTCTCCCTTCTCCTCTTCCTCTACCTCCTTGCTCTTTTCCTTTCTAAACTCTCCTTTCCTCTCGTTTCTGCTTTCCTTTCTCTTCTTTCTCCTCTACGCTCAAGTCTTCTTTAGAGGATGATTTTGTGCAATCTTGTCTTTTATCTGTGGGACCAGGAATGATATTCGTCAAGATCTTTACCAGTCTTGGAGCAGGACCGGAGGGCTCAAGACGTCCTCCTCTTTCCATAGCAAGTGGGGCCCAGTGGCAATGGTATATTATACTTCCTTCACCCAAGGCTGGGAGAATTGAGAGCAGTCTCTTTAGATCTGCATGTATAAGATTGGTGGTAATGACCTCTTTTTATTCCACCTTCTTTTCTTCCACATTTCAGTGACACAGTGGATGTACTTCTAGTAGCCGCTGAAATATTCCGTTGAAAGTATAAGTCCCTCGCATTATTTTAATATAAAACTGTTCTCTCTGTTGCAACGAGGGACTACATTTGGCATTACTACTCTTTCGTACAGCAAACTCTTCTTCTGAGGGTCACTTTGAAAGAGCTTTTGGTTATGGGACACCATAGCTAAATAAAACACCAAAAATCTTGACGGGGAAAACAAGATTGTATTTCTTTTCATTTCATTTGTAATCCTCCTACTGGATTGCCCTCAATTTATGTGTGAGAACTGAGTGGAGAAAGAAGCAACAAAACAGACCATTGATACTCTGTTCATCACATTTTGCAAATTTGCAGTGCTTCAGATGGTTACATTTCTCTGAAGTCTTCTGTGGAGATGCTGTTACACATTCCAGAGAGAAAAATGGATGAGGATCTGAGATTGCATAGAATCAAAAGGAAGAAAGCATTAATCTGCATTCAAAATGCTGAAAGTTAGAATTTGCCAGACTGATTATTCCATTGCTAATTCCTTAATTTAATTAAGAATCATCTCTTATCTTGCAGACCTGAATTGGGAATCAGAAAGTAGGACTCTATTTTTTTTTGTTTGTTGATTTGGGGGACTTTATGTTTTGGAAAAGAAAACAAGTCCATTATTTTTTCTTTGTGACTTATTTTGAAAGAATTCACATTATCTGTTTCTCTTCTCTCTGTCTCTCTCTTACTCTCTCTCTCTCTCTCTCTCTCTCTCACACACACACACACACACACATACACACACACACACACACACCTACTTCTTTTTTTATCCATTGCATAAGATTCACTTGTAAATGATTGAGATTTTCAGTTTGAACCAGAAAGTAAGTGTTAGTAAGGCAATTCCAATAGAGTATCCCAAAAAGAAGCTACTCTAATTTTTTTGTTCCTGTCCTGTTAGCTTTGAGTTCCTTCTTACTTAATACCTCAGATCCTGAATATCTGCACCATAAAACATGGGGGATTTAAAGGCTGTGGGAGGCTCCCTTTGAAAAGGACTCCAGAGACAGCCTTTCTAATCCAGGACACTTGAGCCGGATGGGCTGAGATTGCAAAAGGGATGTTAAAAAGCAATTTGGTGAACAACTTCAGGGAAATAAACACTAAGAAAGACATTAACTTTTCACTGTGTGTTGTGTAGACATATGTTAGCTTGGATGAGAACAGGAATGGCAGTGTAAATAAATAAACAAATAGTGAGAAGCTGCAGTTCTTGAGCCATCCTCAGAAAGAAGTACTAGGCACAATGGCCTGGAAAAGCTTGTCAAGTGCTGTTCTGAGTGAACATAAGGAAAACATTAAATAAATGGCGAGTGTATTCTTTCTCTCTTGACATTATGCTTTAGAATAACTTTTTCCTGATCCAAGTTACCGTGCTATTAAATGCATGTTTACTTGCCTGGCTGAGGCTTACATTCCCTCAATTGTCCTAGCAGCTTATGGAAACCATGCCTTGGCTTATTTTATACAACACAGTTACTCCTCCCCCACCCCTGCCTTTTTTTTTTTTTTAATCAAGAAAGCAGCACTCACAGAAGCCTGTGGCTGCCAGTGAATTCTAGGGTCCAAGCCTAGAGCAAATTAAAAACCATAAGCTCAGCATGGAAGTCAACATTTGCTTGTTATTTTTCACTAGAAATCATTAAAGTCCCAGGGAGTGTAAGAGAATTAGACCAGAATAGTTTGTAATATGGCAAGACTAGTTTAAAATCCGAGACTAGTTCCTGCACTTACTTCCCTACTCTTTACTCCCTCCCATACTAATCAGTGACAACAGCAACACATTTTTATCCACTGGATCAGTGACACTTTAAGGAAGGAATATGAAAGTCATATTGCTGAATCCATACTGCAAATATGTGAAAGGGGGTGTGTTTGAGAAAGAAAAAGCAAGCCCAATAGTTTGGAATGGGATAGAACTAGTAGTGATGAGAGATGTTTGGCAAAGTTTGGGCTGACATCAGTCATTCTACCACAGAGCTGACATGCAGATCCTGAAAATGCTCAGTTCTCCAGTTACTCAGGTCTGGAGGCATCTGAGTGAGTAAATCAACAGGGCACTGCTGGCTGAATCTGTGTAACTGACAGAGCTAGAAGACATCCCTGAAATATAGACCAAACAACAACATGTAAAAGTCACTGCAATTAGCAGCTGAAGGACAACTACTATTTTTAGAGAGAGAAATAGCAGAGGCAGAATTATTACAGGAATTCAAAAATTATAAAATGTTTATGTAGCATTAAGGCAATGAGAAAATCAAGACTCATGATGGATTACTTTCTTTCAACAAAAATTCTTCCTCCCAAATGTAGTCACGGGTCACTTATAAAACTGTGTTAAGCCTGGACTGCAATGCCCATGTAAAAATATCCTTTAAGAAATCAGTTAATTGAACTGATTGAAAAATTGAAAATTTTGATGATAGAAATCAAGTATAAAGAAATCAAGTATTTTAATAAATGGGACACTAGATTATAGACAGACAAGGTGAATCCTTGCTCTGTTCTATATCTGTTGTATTTCAGGTTTCTTATGAAAATGAGAGTATAGCAAAATGACCTCCAAAGTTCATTTCAGTTCTGAAAATAATGGTAATATCCACAAAAGAAAGACACACTTGTAATTGCAAATGTCAAAGCTATTTCTAGTAATGTGACATCACAGCTTTCATTTACGGAATTGTGTTTAATTGAATGGCCCCAGATTTAGAAATATGCTCTCCAACTTGTTGTTTTTCTGGAAATGCCTAACCCATTACAAGAATCCTAGATGACTCTCATTTAGCAAAATAAGTCCAGGACTAGTATAAATTTTCTAGATGTTTATAGAATTTGGGCCAAGGATGACCAGATTTTAAACCTCAGACTATGGGCAGGCTTCTAGAAAGAGTATGGAAACAAATTTTTCCACATTGGGGATGTTCATACAATCTCATGTTGATATCAGGAGCTAAAATCATTGGTGAGATGAGGTAGGAACATATATTTTATATATTGAAAACTTTCCTTTGTTATTCTTTTTTCCCTTCCCATATCTTTGGATGGAAATTTATATGCATGCCTTCTTATTTTCCAGGAACTTTTTCAGAAAGTCAACAATGAAGCTTGAGTAGCTGTGGTCTTAGCTGAAGTTTGAGGGATTGCTCTCAAACACATAAAAATACTATAAGGTGAAGCATGTAAAGTTAAATGAAGTCTAATCATTAGCAAATATTGTTTGTTTGCAGTGGCATTTGCATAGAGAAACAAAATAACTTTGAAAATCAGTAATTTATAAATAAGACAACTAAAGCCCGGAAGGTAAAATCAATAGGCTAACCTTACATAAAAGCAATCTGCTGATTTAATATTAATTACAGTGGCTATTGTTCTTTCTCTTCTTGAACCCTAATAAACTGGTTTCATTGGGCAAATAATTTTAACTTTCCTTTGCTTTCTGCTGAGTTAAATCAATGAGGACAGTAGCAAGAAATCAAAATAGGGAGGAAAAGCAAGTTTTCAATTTGAAGTGCAGTCCACACAGTGCAGTTTAGTACATATAGAGACTATAGAAAACAATCACTACATGTGAAGATGAAATGTAGCATATCTAAGTTTTAATAAGTATAGAAGTATATATATTATGAGTTTTCTAATGAACCAACTGACAATTACACAAGCTACAGATAAATTTCGATAACTACTTTAGGTCAGTTGATTGAATTTCCTTAGATGGGGGCAGGAGAGACAGAGAGAAAATAAGTTTTCAAGAGAAAATGCCACTTTCTTTAGAGTGCAAAAGGCAGAGAGGGCTGCTTAAGTGAGAGCATCGGCTTTAAACAATAGGTCTGTGTGTAAGGTATTTAAAAACAGATTTAAGCTGTAAATGGGACTGATAATAAATCTTCATATGGATAGGGCACAGCAACTTTCTTTGCTTTAAGCTGACCCAGATTCGGAGGCAGAACGATAGACTATTCTATCTTGCATTGTGGAGGTTGGTGCCTATGGTTGATTGCCTGGTTGTTAGGGAGGCAGCCATACTCCAGGGGTGATATCAAACTACCTTCTGAAACAATCAATGTGTCTCAGTATTGGCCATGTGGGAGTGTTGTTAATGGCTGATAGTTCTGTGGGGATCTATGTAGGTTAATGATTTGACTAGTGACTGTAGTTAAACTGTGGGTGGATTCCTCCTGAGTGAGAAAAAATACATTTAATTTCTATTATTTCCTAGATCTGCTTAAATATATTTAGGGTTTACCTGATAGAAAAGAAAAGGCCAGTCTGCATATGTGTCTGTTCCTGTCATGGCTTTGCTCTACCCCATGCGATCCTAGCACCAGACATTAAAACTTTTCTTTCCAACATGTTCTTTTCAGTATTTTGTGCACTCAACCTTACCTAAAGTCCCCTGCTGAGTTTCATTCATTCAATGTTCCTGGCCTCTTCAAATCATTAGTTCCTTATTCTGAATAAAACTAATCCTAACCCACTTATTGGTGAGAGAGGATTAACAGCATTTTCCCTTTATCCTTTTATTCTACATCTACATAATAATTTTTTCTAGCGCTATATCTTGATTTCTCATCGTCCTATAAGGTATGCTTCAGGTGATATGGGACATAGAAAAGGCTCTGGCTGATGAGGATAGAGTGACAGCATGAAGAAGAACATGTCATTTACCACTGTGTAAATGTTGATATCTGATACCATATATCAGAGTACCACAAAAAAGTGATCCCTGAGCACTGCCAGGTATAGCCACCCTCTAAAAAATATCCACCTCACTAAAAAAGAAAAGTATGAAGAAACTTTGGTTGGTTAGTGATTCTGACCTTTGAAGCTTGCTTGCACTTTTTTAAGTTTGACAGGTGATATGCTGTGTTTATAGTGAGATGACCATAATAGAATATTCTGGAAAAAAAGAAAAAGAGAGGGAAGCAAAAAACTTTGCACATAGAAAACACACATCTGTTATATAATGCATGTAACAAAGCCACTTAAACTCAATGGATTAAAATGGAAGAAAAATATCTGTCATAGAGGAAGGCTGGGGGTAGTAGTAAATGAAGGCGAGGATGGGAGAGAAACTGGAGACATTGATGGCAGGAAATGTGCTCTGGTAAATGAAATGAGTGATAAAGTATTGTAAAATGAAAATTAATTAAATACAACTTTGTAACTTTGTCATCAATCTCAATGATTCAATTAAAAATCACTAATTAAATTTTTCAACAGCTCAATGGTCTCATAATTGTGTGAGTTGATTGGATCACCTCATGATCTCTTTGGGGGCTCATTCAAAAACTCTCTATTAACTATAAAATCAACTGGGGCCTGAGTTCAAGTGAGATATGAGGACTCTTCCAATGGTCACTTGTTTTCTGGATTCATGGAGGATAAGAAATGGGATCCTGATATTTTCCAATGTAGTCCACAGCATTTTATTATCAAAGTAAATTAAAGAGTCAGCTCTTTTTCAGAGATCACCCATGATTTTATATAAGGAATATATGCAATGAATTGTTGGAATTATTTTAATCCACCATAGAATTTATAAATAGGTAATGAATTTCTTCCATATAAAGTAAAGTTTTGGAAACATTTGGCTGGTCAGAAAACTAATATTGAATTGAAATAGGAAAGCAAACTTGAAGTTTTTATGTTTTCTTTTTACAAAGAGTATATTAGTTGTAGAATTGCTTTTCTCACTCTCATCTCTTTCTCTATTAGGTTTAGTTCTGATCTTAAAGCTTTAGAAAAATTAATTCTGTTCAGTGTTTCAGTTCTCTTTAAGGATGAATCTTTGGCCTACATGTAAAATTATTATGATCTGGAACACACAGCAAAAAAATGTTAGCTAATTCTGACCTTGGGGAAGGTCATAAGGGCTTCCCTCATGAAAGGTAACTTTATCCTGTTATTTTTCTTTCTTTCAATCTTGTCTCAAGAGTTAGGGCAGCATTACTTAGGATTTGTGAATACAACATAGAAGGAATCTCATTAGGAAAAACCACTGAATGCTTTCTCTTGCTTGGAGGCCCCTTTTTGTCTACCGAAGTTGACAAAAGGACATGATTTTTGTGTACAGGAATATGATGTTATGTATGACCTTATTGAAGCAGGCTAATCTAAGTAAGATAGAGGTGATTAATTTGCTTATAAAATAGATTTACCTTTAGTATTTGGAAAACAAGCCAAGTAAATTAGTCAACTTAAATTCAAGTTAGTGAATTTGAATCTCTTACTAAGAATTAGACAGACTCTCCCCAAAAACACAGAGATGATTATAGTCCTTGAATACACTCAGTGTGACCCAACCCCCAAATTGATAATAAAATGAAAAAGTAACTAAATAATAGATTTGCATAAGTTTATGGGGAATACTCATTACTTGTAGTCATAAGGTTCAACACAATTATTGTTACATTATAAATTATATAAGATATATCTTTCATGTTTTTATAAAGATGGAATAATAAATTTCTAAGTTAGCCTGGATTTTAATAGATAAGTTGAGGATGTTTTCTAATAATAACTGGAATATGTCTTATCTTAATAATTATATTTTGTTATAGATATATAATTAAAGTGTTTCTTTCACTCTATATATTTTATCCATTATCAAAAAGTATTTATATCAGGGGCCAATTGATAGCACAGTGAATAGGGTGTTTGCCTTGCATGCATTCACCCCAGGTTTGATCTTTGGCTTTACATATGGTCCCTCAAGCTTGCAAGGAGAAATTTCTGAATGAAGAGCAAGAGTAATCCCTTAACTGTGCTGAGTGTGGGTCCACCCCCAAAAAACAAAACAGAATATTTACAACATTTTATACAAACTTCTTAAATTTCTTATTGCTACATGCTTATTTATTTTAATTTTAGGCACTGTGATTTACAATACTGTTGTAAAGTTTCATGCATACAACGTTGAACAGCACATCTCCCCCCTCTGTAGTATCTCTCTGGCCCCTACAACAAGAAAAATAAGAACAAATGAATTATTTCAATCATATTGCTTTCTGTGAGAAGGGGTTTTGCCACACCCATACACATTCATTGGATGCACCTGACTTTATATTCAGGAATGATCTCTTGTAATTCTTAGGGTGCTGAAGATTCAAACCTGAGTTGGGTACAAGCAAAGCAATTGCTTTAACCTGTAGTATCTACCCAGAAATCTAAATTGTTTTCCAAAAAATTTACAACATTCAAGAGGAGAGTTTTTGACTGATGGAAAGCTTAATAAAATATGAAAGTGTGAGGGAAGATGTGCCTAAAAAGGATCCTGCGTGATTGTGGGAGAAAGCAAAGTCAAAACAAAGCAAACACTGCAAGAAAAGAAATACAGCAACAGAAAAGGATATATGAATATTTAAAAATAACTTGACTTTTAGGGATACCCAATTAAGCATTAATCATCAATAAATAATGATAAAATTAAATAAGTCATTATTACTAATGCAGGTTAGTGAAGATCTTATGAGGAATTTTCTTACCTAAAAATCACTGAGATTGGAAAGCTAATAAAAGTCAGTAGTACACTTAACTTGTACACAGCTGATCTGGATTAAATTCCTGGAATCCTATATGGTACCCAATGTTAGCCAATGATCAGTGTGTAGAGTCAGGAGGAAGCACCTGAACACCACTAGGTGTGGTACCCAAACAGAAAATACTTAAAGGGGTACTGTCAGTGATAATAAAAAAATTGATTGTATATGATTTAATTTAATTTAATTTAAAGAATGTTACAGCTAAGGAAATAAAAAATTATGGTCTTGACTGTTAATATTCTGCATCGCTTAATTTAAATATGACATTTAAAATGTTTAACAGACAAAATTTTCATTACTAGAAATGAAATATAGGACTACAGATATTCTATCCGTTTAATCAAAACTATTTTTATTTTGGGCAGATAACTCTAGACCACCAAGCAAAATTGGAGGTCCAGATATAAAATCTTACAGAAGTCATCCTGTAGCAAAGAGTTTACTTAAAGCATATCAGTGTCAGAAGGAAGAGAAATCGGAGGACAAATTTGGAATAAAAAAAAGAGAGTGAAGAATAAGAGAAAAAGTCATAGTCCAGTGGTTTTTGGGCCACACCCAGTGACACTCAGGGGTTAGTCCTGGCTATGCACTCAAATATCACTCCAGGCTTGGGGGACCATATGGGACTCTAGAGTATTGAACCATGGTCTATCCTAGGTTAGCGTGTGCACAGTGAATGCCCTACCGCTTGTGCCACAACTCCAGCCCCAACGTTCGTATATTTTTCATTTAGGAGTGTATAATTATTATAGATGTATAGGTTCTTAGTAACAAATTAAAACATACAGAAGACATTTAAAATTAAAGGTAAAAGGACATACTAAAATTATTATTTTGTTATTGTTTTTTGGGCCACACCTGGTGACGCTCGGGGGTTACTCCTGGCTATGTGCTCAGAAATCGTTCCTGACTTGGAGGACTATATGGGACACCAGGGATTGAACAAAGATTCGTCCTAGGTCAGTTACATGCAAGGCAAATACCCTACTGCTGTGCTATCACTCTGGACCCTAACATTCTTTTTGTTAGTAGGACCCAATTTATAGTCAGGTCTGCTTGGGAAATCAGAGATATCTTGACAACTACTGTATGGATAGAATGTCTTAAAGTAGGTTTTCTTTAATACTGTCCTTGACATGGGTATATTTGGTAGTCTTTTTTTTACTAATAAGGCTATTTAGTAGTCTTTTTCTATTGCTATAGCCTATGGATAATATGTAGAGGATTGTTTCTCACTGCTTCTTTATTTTACAATAAGGCAACATTGAAAGCTGAAGTGACATAATTCACTTCAAGATAGAAGTTAATGAGCTAAGGTCAGATTTCACTCACTCTTTTTCTAAGATTGCTATGAAAATGCACAAAATAAATGAGAACTTCTGGCTAAATTTCTGTGCTATTATGATGAACAGTGCTGTCAGTTCAACTTCTATAATTTATATTAAACAAATAGATACAAAATGTGTAAGCAATTGGGATACTGAGATTTTACTTTACTTAGATTCTGACTCCTAGATTGAGCATCAGCATTTGCAGGTATAAACCAATATAATGAAGCAGTAAGGGAATAAATAAAGAAAGAAAAGTCACACAATTTCCACCAAACTAGTCAAGATGGAAATAATGTATAACTGTTGGGATAAGTTCTGACCAGATCAGTAGTACAGAGGGTAGGGCATCTGCCTTGCATGTAGCTGACCCAATTTAATCCCTTATACTAAATATGGTTCTTCAAGTCCTGCTTGACTAATCCCTGAGCAAAGAGAGTCAGGAAAACGTCCTGAGCAATGCTAGATATGCACTATCTCCTTCAATAAAACAAGAATCATAGAAAAGTTGAATTTTCTGCTAGAAGTTGCATTTTAGAGGCTAAATAGGAAGTTAAAAGTGAGATAAAATAATGGATTATTTTACTTTTTAATTTGACAAATTTATTTGTATTTTTTAAATATACATATTTTCATTCATTTCTCTTTCTCAGTTTAGGTTAACAACTCATTTGAGTCAAAAGAACATGTAGAATAGGAAAGTTACTTTAACAAAGTAAAGTAAATTAAAACAGGATTTTTTCCTATATTAAATTTTTCTCTATATTAAAGCAAATTAAATGAATAAATTATGACAAAATTAAATCATATAAGAATTGTATTATATACTTCAAGTATTATATAATCATTCTTAAGTGATTACCATTAATATTAAGTTGAAACATATATTATAGAAAATTCGAAATATTTAAATAGTTTATATAGGTTTTTTAAAGTTGGCAAATATTCCAATCTTGTGCCAGGACTTCACATAGACTTTTTGGTGCATGTGATTAGTGAACTAATGGGATTTTGGATGACCAAGTACTAAATGTCTTCAGGATGCTTATGACACAGTTCCTTGTGCTCTTTTTGCAAAGTGGACTACAACAGTAAGCTGGACTATAATAGGGAAATCAAATTGCCACTGGAACTTGAGCTTGAAACACGTACTAAACATCATTAAAGAGGTAAAAGTGCAAAATACATTTAAAGTATAAAACACTTTATTTTTATACTTTATAATGGGAAGGGAATTTCTAATTCATTTAATATTTTTAATGCTTGTTTTATTTGTGGGCCACATCTGATGGTACTCAGGGCTTACTTCTGGCTCCACACTCCTAGTGGTAGTTGGGGGAACCATATTGGGTGTCAGGGATCACACTTCAGGTTTACCATGTGCAAGACAGATCCACTACCCACCATAATATATACCCGTTTCTGGGTTTTTTTTCAAGTTCCTAAAATGCAGACCAAATTTAATTTTGTTCTAACAATAAGTATGTAAGTAAAATTAATTATGTCTGTAAGGAAATTTCAAAAGTGAATCAAAATATTTTCCTAAAAACTAGTGATTCTCTGATTCTTAATGAACATTTTAGTTTAACTCCATTTATGATTTTTATAAAGTTAAATTTTATGACTAAGAAAACTCTTAAAATCATCTGGAATGTATTACTTTATTTTATACATGAGAAACTAAGACTCAAAAGAACATATTGGCAGACCTGACACTAAAACACTCCCTCTCATGACTATAATCATTTTGACCACAAAAAATTCTGAATTGTCTTTCATTCAGCATTTTTTGTTTCATCACTCATACATACTTTCATCTCTTGTCAAATGAGCCCAAGAACAGCTCATTCATTTATCAATACTTTGATTTATTTTACTCACTTATATTTAATTTTCCATTATTATCTTTGTGTTTTTCCATTTAACTCCCTTACCATTATCTAGGATTAGTTCATTAAAATAAATTAATTTCTTCTGTAACTAAAAACAAATGTGACTATCAATTTTTAGACTATGCACTTTAATTCAGCTACTTGAAATGTGTCATCAATTGATTTTTATATATACTTGTATTTTCAAAGTTTAGGGCCAGATGAATTCTAAATATATTGTGCAATATTTTTATCTTTTATTGGGAAGAGAATTAAGAAGAAAATAATGAATATAAGAAATATGAATAGGAGAAAATATCATCTTTAATTAAATATGATTGGAAAATATACATGGTTATAAATTCTAAGGTAAATGAGACAACACTAGTTTAGAGCCCAAATGAAAGAATAGTAGGTGGCAAGTACATCAAAGTGATGGGTCTCAGATGAGGAGGTTGTGACATCTTATAACAAAACCTTGCCTCTAAATGTTTGTCCTGCCATAAGATAAGTATCTCTGATAAAAATGTACTTCTATAGATATCCTCAAATTTAGGTAGATGGCACTGAAAAGATTATGGTAATGGTATCTCCCAAGACCTAAAGGCATTGATTAACATAAACTCCATGTCAAGAAGACACTTAAATGGAAAAAATCAGTTATGAGGTTTTGGAACAAAGACTAAACATTTTTGTGGAGCTGTCCCTATAAAGTAGAAGGAAGATCTAATATTTCCACATTTGCTTTTGTTACAAAAGTACAGTTTTTAAAAAGGGGAGGTCACCATAGCCTATCGAGAAGGACAGAGAAGAAAAAATCAAGGAGGAAAGAAAGAATATGAGAAAGGGAAGTGGTGTGGGAACAAGAGTCTAGGCTTTGGTTATAGTGGAGACAGTGTATAGCTACATATCCAAAGCATAGACTCAACATTGAAAACATGAAATCCAAGTTGAAGTCACTAAACTTGAATGTGCCTGCCACAGTGGTGGGCAGAGGATAGGAGGTTGTTTGGGCTTTGTGGTACAACAGAATATAGATGCACTGGTGATGGGAATTGACAGTGGTGGTAGGTTTGGTGCTGAAATATTATATACCTAAAACTTAACTATCAATAACTTTGGAAACCATGGTTCTTTAATTAAATAATATTTTTAAATAGGGAGGTCATTTGCAGCAGTATTTAATAGCTATTACTGACTCCATGATGAATAATAACCACTTGCAGTGCTCAGAGGATCAGATGCCAGAGGCAGGAACAGAAGGTGCCAGCATAGAATCAAGATAGGTTGCATGCAAAACAAATGGCTTAATTCTATAGTATCTTCCTGGATCCTGTATTTATTTGTATAAAAAAAGATGTTTAATGTATTTTTAAATAAATCTTTTTTCCAGTCACATATTAGGGAAAATAACTTGAAAATATAAATAAAATGGTGTACCAGCAAGACAATACAGTGGGTAAGGTGCTTTCCTTGCATGAAGCTAAACTGTTTGTCCCAGTCATCACATTAGGTTCTCTGAACACATCCAGGAGTGTTCCCTGGGCAGAGCCAGGAGTAAAATCAAAGCACTATTAGATTTAGTCTCAAAATCAAAATAAATAAATGAATAAGTAAACAAATTAGACAATAGGTCTACTCCTTCAATTTTCATTCTCATGTACTGTGAAATTTATTCATTTATTTTGATGACAACAATGTTATGGAAATAACCTGCTTTCTGCTTCCATAGAGCCATTCATATCTACAAATGTAGTATGTAGAATATATTTGATGAGTATAAATTTATGAAATGTAAGTATGAATAACAAATAATACAACTCTCTAGAAGCCTCTAGTTATAAAGAATATGTAAAGAAACACATTATCCCTAGTAAAAGGTTATTCTTTACACCAGCATCTTAACTTCTTTCTGATCGTGCCTCCTTGCCTGATCAGCTTACCTTATTTTCATACCTCTTTCATACATACCTCTTATGCTACATTTACCTGTGGCTCCCTTGAAATATACAGGAGTATTTCTTGATCTTTCAAGTCAAGGTACCTAGCTTCAAAGAATTCTTTGATAGTGCCAATGTTTGAAGACATGAGTGTTAAGACAGTTTTGAAGCGAATTTGATTAAGATAGAGGGGAAAGATAATTCATGTATTGAAGTTATTACTGTTCAAAGGAAAAAGTTGGATTTAAATGTATGAGACCAATTACGTGACCCACTATGTGCATGTGCTCCTTCAAAATGCTCATATTTAATTTTTGAGTGCTTGTGTTCCTGGTCTCAAGGAAGAAACCAAGGCTTATTTGCACATTATGGTGCCTAATAGTTTTTCTATCTGTGAAGAATGACAGATAACTCTCAATTTTCTCTTTTATCTTGTTTTTCTTACCCAGGGCTGGAATCTAAAATATATTAATATTATGTATTTTGGGGAGGGTTAAGGGAAGGGAATATGAGAGAACGGTGCTCAAACTCTGGCACCGTTCCCAGAGATATCAGCTTCATCTGCAATGCTCACATGTGTTTCACAGAGAAGCTATACCAATATACCTTGTTAGAAGTGGACTGTATTACAGCACAATTAAGTCAAAAATCTCAAGAATTGGGTAATCTCTATGATTTGGCATTTTCTATGAGATTTTAGTATATACCAGAGCAGTATCAGAAAATATCAGAAAAGCTCTCTAGTTTCCCCCAGGAGTTATTCATCTTCAAGTAAATAAAGGAAAACTTAGAGCACTGGTTAACAAAATAGATTCCTGAGTTTAAGTTTCAAACCAACAGAATTAGAAATCAGAATTTCTGGGAAGACACTATTAATCTGTTTACTTAACATGCAATCTCAATAACATTTATTAACAGACAAGACTGAGAAACATTAGTAATCCATATGTCATTCCATTTCTTTCATCTAGTGACCTCAAAGGAGTTCATTTATATCTCAGAACACCTACTTCCCTTTAACAGGTGAAAAGGTAGAAAGCTCTCACAAAGAACGGAAAACATAGAAAGGAGAGAAGGTAGTAAAATACAAATAAAACATATGATGGCATGGGATCAGAAGTGAAACTGGAATCACCTGCACTTTTATCAGTCTTAAGACCCACTGGTGAAACAAGATTAGATAATTATTCTCAGTAACATTCTTTAATACTCTTTCTTTTCCTTTTCCTTTTTCTTTTTTTTTTTTTTTTTTTTTTTTTTTTTTTTTTTTTTTTTTTTTTTTTTTTTTTTTTTTTTTTTTTTTTTTTTTTTTTTTTTTTTTTTTTTTTTTTTTTTTTTTTTTTTTTTTTTTTTTTTTTTTTTTTTTTTTTTGCAAAAGGCTACGTATTTGTTGAAAAGGAACATTTCAAAGAATACAACAGAAAAGGCAAATCTGAATGGCTAACTTGAGTTTTAGGATACATTCAGTCTGAAAGGAATGCGTGGATGTTGTTCATAATGCTGTAAAGTTCTTTAAATATAGTTAGCTTCTTCAGGGGCCTGCGAGGTGGCGCTAGAGGTAAGGTGTCTGCTTGCAAGCGCTAGCCAAGGAAGGACCACGGTTCGATCCCCCGGAGTCCCATATGGTCCCCCCCAAGTCAGGGGCAATTTCTGAGAGCTTAGCCAGGAGTAACCCCTGAGCATCAAACGGTGTGACCCGAAAAACAAACAAAAATATGTAGTTTGCTTCTATTAACACTCCCCTATATCTAAGATCTTTTAGCATCTTGGATGGTAAATGTGACCCAAAAAATGGAAAGCTGCACTTCTGATACTGATGTGGATTATGCATATGTGTTGTATTTGTATTTGTTGAATTTATCAGCCATTTTAGAAGTGGAAAATCAGGTTGGTTCATCTGATTATTTCCGGATATATTAGTGTTTAGTAATGACATATAAGTTTCAAAAAGTTTCATTGATATATAAAATTGCAGAATAATTTTATTGTTTACTGTTTGAAGTATATAAAGGATCCTTTTATTTTAAAGCATCTACAGAGACAAATGTGAGACAAATTTTTTATCATATCATTTGTGACATTATTACTTAACATCTCTGAAAATTACTAAACAGGATACAGAAGCATACTGAACTTCCTAAAGATACTTCAGAGACATAATCAGTTATGTCACCTAGTTTGCATATCTAGGGAAATGAATGACAAAAGCCAAAAATAATTAGCCTTTGTAAAATGGACCTAAATGGGATAGTCTTATCCCTCCTCCTCATTTAGTAAGGGGGGTGTGATTTCACAACAAAGGCAGAGGAGTTGCAAAACAGCAGGGCCTTGCTACAGTTAGTAATTAATGAGGTGCTAAAAGTGCCAGAGCAGAGATTCTCAGACATAGTGTGTGACTCAAAGGATAAGAAGCATCCAGAATTTCAAACAAGAGTGTCACTTAAATAAACAGCAAGTCAAGTAAGTCAAGTCTGTGGACTAGGAAATGGTCCATTGACATCAGGAGGATTCACTCAACTGTGTAATACAATTAATAAGAATTACTCAGTACATTTTGCAACTTTTGTAAAACTGGGACTTTCCCCCCTCCATTCCGCAGAATGAGAGCAGTTATCAAATTTTCAGCATTAAAGGAAGTCAAAATGAATTCCAAATACTTTATAGACTTCAGATAAATAACCAATCTGTTTCAGATTCCCATCAGCATGCTTTCCTCTGTCCTTTTTAAAGCATATTAATTAATCTAGTTAATTATTAATATTAGTAGATAAGCCACAGCATTTTTCTAATCAGCTAGTAGCTGGGGATTCAACATCTAATTGTATCTTTCTTTACTGGGTGGAAGGAGTATCTCTGAGAGAGAGTGAAAATAATGTAAAGCGTAACTTTGCACCAATGAGCTTCCTAAAGCAGAGAACATATATTTCTGCAGAGTAGGAAATCTGCATAAATATAGATCAGTGTTAAAATATTTTTTGAGATTCTCTATGCATGTTACTTTTTATATACTCTGTAAAATTTATCACAGATACTAGCATGACATTGAAATAGGGTCTGCCAATATAGGGCAGCAGAATTTCATTAAATAAGGTATCTATGGGCCCGGGAGATAGCATGGAGGTAAGGCGTTTGCCTTTCATGCAAAAAGGTCATCGGTTCGAATCCCGGTGCCCCATATGGTCCTCTGTGCCTGCCAGGAGCAATTTCTGAGCATGGAGCCAGGAGTAACCCCTGAGCACTGCCGGGTGTGACCCAAAAACCAAATAATAATAATAATAATAATAATAATAATAATAATAATAATAATAATAAGGTATCTATCTACAAATCTACAACTCTATATAGCTGTGATTTATTAAAAAATAAATCTACTTCCTACATGTTTCTTGCTATAAAAAGAAAACAGAAAAAATTTTGATATTATTCAATCATACTGGTCTTAACAAAAATTTTATTTTGAGCATTTGTGAATGCAAAATAGGGAAAATTAATATTTTAATGTATTAAAATATCAAGAGATTTGTTGCTAGTGTTTTTGGTACCACACTCAACAGTTTTTAGGCTTACTTCTAGCTCTGCACAAGGATCTTTCTTGACTGTATTTGATCACATACGTGGTATTGGAGGATCAAACCTTAGTATACTTCATGCACAACAAGTGCCTTATTAGCAGAACTATCTTCTCTCTTATCCATAGATAGATAGATGAATAGACAGATAAAATATCAAGATTTTTAAATCTTAAGGAATTCTGGGAATGTAGCAATAGTACAGTGGGTAGGGCATTTGCCTTGAATGCAGCTGAACCAGGTTTAATCTTCGGCATCCTCATATGATCCCCGCCAGATCCTGCCAGGAGTGATTCTTGAGAGCATAGCCAGAAATAATCCTTGAGCATCGCCGAATGTAGCCCGAAAACAAATATAAAAACAAAAACTTAAGTAAGATTCTTGATTCTTTCTTAATACAACAAGAAGCTAATAAGATATACCATGATATAAAGAAACATATAAAATTGATACATTTACAATAAAATGTCTTGGAATAAGCTTTTATGCAGGGCTTATCTGTTTTGTTTGCATTTACAAGTCTTAGTTTATTAAAAATAAGTGACTTACTGCCTCATGCTAAATATTTTACTGTGAAATATGAATTGAGGGGCCGGGCGGTGGCGCTGGAGGTAAGGTGCCTGTGCTAATCTAGGACGGACCGTGTTTCAATCCCCCCGTTCCCCATATGGTCCCCCGTGCCTGCCAGGAGCGACTTCTGAGCGCATAGCCAGGAGTAACCCCTGAGAGTCACCGGATGTGACCCAAAAACCAAAAAAAAAAAAAAAGAAATATGAATTGAGTAACTTTAAATCACAGATCAGTATTATTAAATAGCTTGACCTTAGAGATTTTTGTTCTAGTTCTAGAAAGTAAATCAATTAGAAAAAAATTAGTAGTTTCCTCAGTAATAAAAAAATTATCTTAATTAAGATTTAAAATGCAAAACTAAAATCTAAAAGTAAACTTGTATATTTGTAGGGGATAAGGAGTACAGTGGCAAGAATTTCCCATGTTCTTAAAAAAAGTGTATTGAGAAAGAATTCACTAGTCACGTCTTTTCCTTCAACATACTCTAGAGGGAGTCAAATCTAAGAAACTCAAGTTTAATGCATTTCAAATGCTATTGGTTCTTAGACAAAACTTTTCTTGATGACATTTTGTCACCCTTATAGATCTCAGAGCTAATAAGGTCAAAGAAGACCAGGGTCTCTGTGTAAATTAATTGTCATTTTTACAAAAATATAAGTCTTCATCTTGTTCACAGACTATTGGGTTAGGATGTGGACATATTCATATTCTGACAAAAATGGGAAAAGAATGAGAAGTAGAGTATTGGAATAACGGAGTATTTATGAACTGAAATAGGGCAAACACCCTACAACTGTGCTATCACTCCACCCCTATTTATTGAGTATTTTATTGGATTATAAACTTAATTGAATTAACAATGTATCATAATTAAAAAAAAAGACACATATCCAGTGGTTCTGGGATGCCTACGGATCATTTCCAGTGTATTTGGGAATCACCAAGGCTAGGCTACTGCTCTAGGGGATGGCATACAGTGCTGGGCTGGAATTCAGGATCTTGCACATGTTAAGCATGTGCTCCCTTCCTGTAAATCATATCCCCTGATCCTAACATCCTTTTTAATATTATGCTTGTCTATTAAGTTCCTAATTGTGGCATATTTCTTAGTTGTCAGGTGTTAGGTTACACCTTATTTTACTTAAAAAAGTCATACCTGGTTATTTTGTATGTTTGTTTATAACTTGGATTTACCCCCAAACAGACATTGTCTTACTGGTAAACCTGGGTGGGACTGTCTCAGGATAGCCTGAACTATCTGTCCTTACTGTCCTTCTCAGGGGTGGTCTCTGTACTCAATTAAAATGGCAGTTCTAGCAAGCAGCCTAATGTCCTAGGCTAGAGTGGGCAAGGCAGACGCTTTACCGCTTATGCCAACGCTCTAGCCCAACTTCTCAAAATTTTTGTCAGTTAATTTTTTTATTGCATGAGATTCTTCCCCTTATCTTTGTATTGCATGACATCCTTCTACAATTACTAAGAGCAGGTTTTGATATTAAATCATTGTAACTCTGTCTTAGCTTTCTGACTTTGTGATGATCATTTGTTTCATGATGATCATTTCTTTTTAGGTTATATGTCTATAAATATGGGGTTCTATTTTTGTGCATCAGTGTAGTATATATAAAGTGCTTTGAAATATACTCTGTGTTAAATCTTGTTTCTTATTAAGACATTATTTTGCTTATATTTAGATTATCTATTTTTTAAAATCTTTATTATAGTATTTTTGGAGAATATTTCAAGCATATTTTAATTTGAATTTTTATTGCTCATTCTAACTTGAATTCTCATTTAGGTTTTTCTATGTAAATTTAATTTGGTTATACTCAAGCTTAAGAAAGTAATCTTTTTTTTCATTATATCGTCTCCTTATTATATTTGTGGTAATCCTGCTATTTGATCTTATTCCCATGATTTTATTTTTTTATTTTTGGAAAATTATCCTACTTATTTTGTCTCAGTTAAAATATAAAAATTTACTTTGCAAAATTTATTTGTAGGGTTGCACCTGATGGTTTTGATTACTTCTGATTGTGTACTTAGGAATAACTCTTGGTGGTTATTCTGAATCAAACCAGAATCTTTCATGTGCAATACAAATTTCTTTTCCCTTGTATCTGGTCATATACAAAGTTTTATGATAATAAATTTTTGTAATTTTTTGTAATAGTGCATATTTATTTTTCTTTACTGCAGTTTTGCCATAAGTTATCCACCACTAAACTGCTAAGACCTCTCCACTAGTCTTAAAGTTCCCTCCTACCCTGTGAGTATCCTCACAACAATATCGGAGAATTTATGTCCATTGGGGACTGCCTTTTTTTTTTTTTTTTGGTTTTTGTGTCACACCCGGCAGCACTCAGGGGTTACTCCTGGCTCCATGCTCAGAAATTGCTCCTGGCAGGCACGGGGGACCATATGGGGCACCGGGATTCGAACCAATGACCTTTTGCATGAAAGGCAAACGCCTTACCTCCATGCTATCTCCCGAGCCCCATGGGGACTGCCTTTATATTCCTCAAAATGAGTGTTATCCTGTCCTTTTCTTTCTGACTAATTTCACTTAGCATAATTTCATTAAGTATGGTTTGTATGTGTATATCACATTTTTTTTTAATCTACTCATTTTTGTTGAGCCCTTGATTAGTAGATTTTAGCTATTTTAAACAATACTATAATGGATGTAGGTCTACTTTGGATTAATATTTTTGTGTTCTTGAGGTAGATTCCCAAGAGTGTCATTAAGGGGTCAAATGGAAGCTTACTGATTATTTTTAGATGTCCCCAAACCATTTTCCTAGGATGCTAAACCAAGTAACATTTTATATTTTCAATGTTTTTTTCTTATTGACATTTAAATTTGGTATAGCCTTTCTCAGGTGAAAATGATTTTTTTCCTCTAGAAATGCAATTTTATTTATTCATTTATTTACTTTTGATTCTGAGTTCACTCTATGTTTGTGCATTGTCCTTTTATTTCAGAGTATATTTATAGTAAATTTAAGTAATAGTACTGTTAAGTTTATCTCTCAGATATAGTGGTTGATACATGGAATTCTTTCTCAGTTTTCACTACTTGCAAATATTTATCTAGTGTTAATCTAAGGTACCATTTACTTTGACAGTTCATTGTTGGGGGAGGAGGGAGATTGGGGCATAGGTGGCGGGTAGATTGCACTGGTGAAGGATTTTTTTTAATAACTGAAAACCAATTACAAACATGTATTTAATCATGGTGCTTAAATAAAGATATTAGTAAATTAGAACAAACAAAACACACAAACAAAAGAATAGTGGTCAGCCACCAGATGCCAGAAATGGTAAATACTGTATTCTCCCCAGAACTCTGAAGGAAGAATGGCCTTTGTTTTAGCCCTGTAAAATCCATTCCAGACTTTTGACCTCCAGAATATGGGTATAAATTTGTGCCAATAGATGATTCATGCCATCCTTAAAAATATAAAATAAAGGGGCCCGGGAGATAGGATGGAGGTAAGGCGTTTGCCTTTCATGCAAAAGGTCATCAGTTCGAATCCCGGTGCCCCATATGGTCCCCCGTGCCTGCCAGGAGCAATTTCTGAGCATGGAGCCAGGAGTAACCCCTGAGCACTGCAGGGTGTGACCCAAAAAAAACCCCCCCAAAAAAAAAATATATATATATATATAAAATAGAAAAGAAAGAGTATTATAATCAGATAATTCAAAATAGTAAAGAGGTTCAAAAGATATTTGTGAGTACAGAGAGAGATTCACTGTAAGTGGTAAGGTGCTTGTTTTGTGTGTATGATCGATGGCACCATATGTGATTCCTGAGCTAAGTCATGAGTGATCCCTGAGAACAGACCTAGGAGTAAGCCATAAAGCGCTGCTGGATGTGTCCAACTAAACAAAAAAACAAAGAAGAGACATTTGGGGGATACAATAGTAAAGCTTAATAATTAATTGTGATGTTCGAAGACATTGGTTTACAATGAATAATAGAGTTTAACTTGCCCTACTGACATAATAACAGTGCAGGGACAAGGAGACTGTTGCCAGCCAGGAAATTAGAAATTCAGGTTTTGACATGCTAAGCTTATCTTGAGATATATTCAGGGAATTACAAAATGTAAAAGTAGTATCAGATTAAATGGATATGTTGTTTGTAAGTAGGAAGATAATTTGAAAAAGACAAGATGATTTCTATAAGTTCCATAGTTTAAAAAGTAAGTCAACAAATAAGTGATTATTTTTCTAGAATAGTCACAAAGCAAATGAGGGAGAGATCAAAATCAGAAATCTTACTTGTGAATATGCAGTTATGAACTGTTCAGTAGGATAGTTTTCCAGAACATATAGAAGTTTCTTTTGTCTTGACTAGAAAACTTTTTTTTTTTGCAATTCTTTACTTGGACTCATTTAAAAAAATGCAAAGTACATGATGGTGGTGAATTTACAGTAAGATGGAATTGACTTAGCAGCTTATTTACAGAGACAAAAAAGAATAATCCACATAAAGTCCTGGATCTATGAAGGAGGAATAGTGATAGCAGTGGTTTGGGAAAAACCACGAGTTTTGATTGATATTATGTTTTAATCTAGGGTAGATTTTACTATTTTTGTGTTTCTAGTACTTACAATTTAATAAAAATGATTGACAAGAGTGAATTTAATGCATGTAGTTTTGTTTAATTTTACAAAAATTTGCAACATATTTGCTATTACACCTAAAGTGTACATATATATATATAAGTATAGATGATCTATTATAATCTGATAGGTAAAAATAATTTAATAAAAGTTAAACCAATGAGCAGCTTAAATATTTTATTGGAGTAGCAATATCTGCTTGCTTCTGTGATGGTCTGTTTCCAAAGATAACTTTCCACTTTAAGTTCCTTAGGGCAGGGTTTTGATTTTATTCATAATTTTTCTCTAACTAAAATACTTTAAAGATAGTAGTTGATCAATGAATTTCATTGTATAAATAGACAGTGAAAACAATTATAAACTGAAAGGAAAATGACAGCGTGAAAACACAGGTTTAAACAAAACTCTCATTGACAGAAATAGCACTGCTTTCTTAGACTCTAGCATGAGGTCTTGAAACCAAAACAAAACTGTGAATTTCAAAGTGTAGTTATTGATATAAACAACACCCCCCCCCCTTTTTGTGTGTGTGAGACCAAGTCAAATAAGCACTTAAATCAGGTTTTGACCAATTTGGTGTGGCCAAGAAGATAGCTTTATTCATGGCATATATTAGTTGGTGTATTTGCTGTGGTCTCTAAAACCTCTTGTCCCAGTTTGTGCCATCTGTTTAGTGATAATGACTTTGCTTTTGAGTAGACTTGTGAGACCACAAACTTCCAGACTCAATTTTTTTATATCCTGATGAAAATTCTCAAATTTCTCTACTGAATATAAACATCTGTGTGATGTGTTTAAACTGGAACTTACTGAGTGTTGGCAAGGATTTGCTGAGTTGAAATGGGTAAGTACATTAGTATTGATTGAGTTGTTTGGAGCATTAGAAGTCATAAAATAGAAAAACTTGGGGCTCATTAGTATATCTTAGGCCACACCTCAACTTACACATCTTTTACTATGGAAATCCTGGTATCTACTGATATGTCTATTTGTCTGACAATAAATTTAAATGACGATACTTAGTTTCTTTCTCAATATTTACACATTGTGATTATCCTCCTTCTTCATATGCAAGTTCTCAAACTACATTCCATATTGCTTTATCCTAGATATAATGCTTTTACATAAGCTATAAGTTAAAAATTCTAAAATACATCTATAAACATTATCATAAGCATATGACATAAATTCCTAAGAGGGGTTTGTTGTTCCTGTTGTTTTTGGGTTTTTTTGTTTTGTTTTGGGTTACACTCAACGGTGTTCAGGAGTTACTCCCTGGTCTTCCACTCAGAATTACTCCTGGCCTCAGAGAAACTCTATGGGAAGCTAGGCATTGAACCTGGGTTGACTGTGTGCAAGACAAATGCCCTACTCATTGCATTATTGCTTAGGCTCCTCAAATAACCTAGAGCTTTTATTTGTTTGTTTAGTTGGATTGTTTGTAGGCTGCACAGGGAATATTTCTGGCTCTGCACTCAAGAATCACTCCTGATGTGCCTGGAAGACCACATGGGATGCCAAATAATTAAACCCAGTTTAACAGAGCTCAAGGTAAGCAAGCACCCTATCCACCATAATGCACTAGTTCCTATTTTAGAGTTTTTATCAAAGGTTTATGGTACCAATCTGGACAAAATAATACAGATATGATAACCAAAAAGCAATAAGTTTGTATAATTTAGTTGTTTAACCATGCAATCTAAGATGAAAATACTGTGGATAGTGTGCAACTTTAGAAAAAGTATTGTGTAATTTCAAGTAAAGATCAGGTATAATAGAGGTGATATTTAAAGGTCAAGGCATCAGATATGTAGAATTTCTAAGCTAAAGTCATGCCAACCAAGCCTAAATTTGAAATAGAGTAGAAATACTTAGCATCTTCAGATATAAATAAATAAGAATTTTAGAAATAAAGTAGAAATAATAAATGTATAGTGGCTAATTTCTACTGGTAGAGTATTACTTCTCACAAGGAGGTAGTTAACATAAGTTAACAGAGGCGTGTTTCTCTTAAAGTAGTAATTTTACATGTAAGTAACATTACTATTTATTATATTTGAAATTTCATGCTCCTTTTAAGCTGACAATGCCACTTGCCATATTTTTACAATGCTGGTAAGATAAAAAAGAAAAAAAAAACCTCTGTTTTAAAAACAATGTATATTTAAGACTGAAGATATAGTATAGTAGAAAGGGCACTTATCTTTCAAGAATTCAATTTGGTTTAAATCCTTGAAATCCCAGATAGTCTACCAAGTCTCACTGGAAATTATATCTGAACACAAAGCCAGGGGTAAGCCCTAAGAACTGTAGGGTGTGGCCCACCAAATAAAAATAAACAGAAACAAAACAAAGCATATTATCAGTAATAGCAGTAGACCAGCATTTTCAGTGTTAGTTATTCACAATCCAATGACCATAAAACAGGACCAAGATTAGATAATACCTCCCATGCAATAGCTTGTATTAAAGGAAAGGAGTCCGAAGATTAGGAAACTTGAATCCTTTTATGTGGCCAGTAGCCATTTACTGAAGATAGACATATCATTTAGTATACAAAAATTTTATGAAACTATTTCTCTGTTGCATATATTATTCTATTACAGATATCTTGTGCTGAAATTATTATGTGACCTAAGAAGCCATTGCTTTTCTGCCAGAACAATGATACAAGTGACTTCAGAAGGCCCAGAAAATCTTAAGGCTTCGGCTATTTTGTTTTTGCTGCTGTAAATTTTGCTCTTGTAAATCACAGTATAATGCTACATTAATTTGACCTGTCTACCTACTATTCTCTGTAAAGAAACATCCTGGTATTCTTTGTTTATCCATCCACAACCAAGATAGCAATATCATAAACATTTCATTACATGCTACATTCTACTCTAATTTCTGACCTGCTCATTAACTCTATAGTTCTTGACTTGTTACCTCGTTTCCTGTCTATAATTTTTTATATTTATTTCTTGGATATTTTACTTACTAATATCTCTGATAATGACTGGTAATCCTTGTGATAATATTACTGCTTGCTCGTTGGCTTACATCTGTTATCCAGTGCTCTCTGCAAAGCATATCTAATCCATCCAGGCCTCCTGGACTCTATCAAATGCCTGAGACTTGATTCACAGAATTGAAGTCTACTCTCTGATTTCACCAGTTTTTATGAAAAGAAACCATTGCCCAAAATATAAACGCCCTCAGTAAAATTCCCTACTGATATTATATGAAGTTTTTAACTCAACTATATCTTTTGAGTTGACTAAGCAAGCAAGTCAAGTAGTATTATGTTGTTTTAATTATAAAATATAATGTTTAATGTCCACGTGCCTGGGGTGAGGTCTTTCTCGCAAGGCGCCTTTACCCCTTCAGCTGGTGGGTCTGAAGGCGCAGAATAACGGAGAAGAAATTCACAAGCAAAGCTTCAGGAGTCAGTCAGCTTTATATCATGACCCTAGCCGCCATGTGCATTTCCTCAAAAGGCTTCAATGCTAAGTCATTTCCAAGTAGCTTTTAGTCTGCTCCTCCTCTGGCTCTATCTGCTTCTGTCTCCATTTCAGCCACTCCCCATGCTTCCTTGCTGCTTTTTTTATACCCTCCCTGCCCCCAGTCAGCATCTTATAATCTTTATTCCAAACTGCAATATATGAACAAGTATATAAAATCTTCAATTTTTTATTTAATTTACTCACATTGGAATATTTTGTATTAAAACATGCATTCAACTCTATGTCCTATGGACTAAGGTTCTTTTTACTGTCTACAAGATTACAAGGAAAGTGTATCATATAAAGAAATTCTACACCCTAGTTTGGCAACATTCAAATTCCTGTGGTTTTTTTGAGAGGCCAGAAATTCATAGACATTCATATAACATTAAAATCTTAGAAATTAGAAATAAGTGTTTTAATTTCTGAACAAAGTAGGAAACTGGGTGGGGGAACTAAGCACACAATTAATTAATGACCAAATGAAGACCTTACTCGTTTTCTTCTTTCAAATTTATTTATTTTCTACTCACCATTATAAGCTTGATATTGAAAAATATGCATTAGCATGAATAATTCAAAATTCAGAAGTAAAAATTAATGCTACTTAACATAAGACAAGATAATACTCAAGGACATTATGGGTAATACATTCTCATTAGTTGAGATTAAATGAATTCTGACTGATAGTAGGAGACAGAATACCAGATTTAATAACAAACCAAGGATCTTAAAAATGTAGACTATTTTATGATTAATATCATCTGAAGTTACATAAGTCAAATAAAGATAGTAAAATCTCATACCACCTCACATAATTTGATTGTTCCAGTGATCTAGTACTCCCCCACCCATATCCTGTATGAAGTAATTCCTTGGTCCTTAGAGCAGTTTTCACTATTTATTCAAAGTGTTGCTGCCAGAGTCCCATCCCGTTTGGCAGAAGGAAATAAATCCCTGACACTCCATTGGTTTCTACAAATGACTTGACTCCCATTGTCTCTTCATTTTTTGTCTTTTGGCAATTACAGATCGCAGAATCCGATGTTGCACAGGAGTCTTGATAACAGCTTAGAAAAATGACCACTGTTGTGCATTTGCTTTGTCAGTATTTCTTTATTTCACTAGAAAGCTTGCTATAGATGCTTTCAGATCAGAGAAAATGTGTATTATCTATCTATTTTAAGATATCTAATTTTATTTAATGCAATCCCCATCCAAATTCAGACATCATTCTTTAAAGACTTAGAACAATCAATCATAAAATTTATCTGGAACAACAAAAGACCCAGGATAGCCAAACACATACTAAAAAACAAGAACCTGGTGGCATCTCACTACCTAACCTGAAGCTACACTATAAAGCCATAGTGATCAAAACAGCATGGTACTGGTACCAGGACAGAGCCTCAGACCAGTGGGTCAGAACAGAATTTCCAGACATAAACCCCCAGGTATACAGTCAATTAATATTTGACAAAAGAGTCAAGAACTTGAAATGGGACAAAGAAAGTCTCTTCAACAAATGGTGCTGGTGCAACTGGAGAACCAACTGTAGAAATTAAAAATTGACCCATACCTCACCTCATATACAAAAGTCATCCTAAGATGGATTAAAGACCTTGAAATCAGACCCGAATCTATAAAGTTTATTGAGAAAAAAATAGGCAGAACACTTGAAGACCTATATATCACAAAAGTATTTGATGATAGATTGCCAATGGCAAGAACAGTAGCATCAAACATAAACAAATGGGACTACACCAAACTAAAAAGCTTCTGCATGGCAAAAGATACCATGTTTAACACAAGAAGACAGTTAACTGAATGGGAAAAAAATTTTGCACTCAATTTGTCAGATAAAGGGCTGATATCCAGAATATACAAAGCACTCAGAAAGATGAGCTCCACAAAATCAAATAAAACCATAGAAAAATGGGGAGATGAAATGAATAGACACTTCTCCAAAGAAGATTGAAATATGGCCAACAAACACATGAAAATATGTTCACCTTCACTCATCATTAGGGAAATCCAAATCAAGACAACAATGAGGTACCACCTCACACCAGTGAGGATG
>PVKC010000911.1:36816-57027 GCA_004027635.1 Crocidura indochinensis | reverse complement strand
AAAAAAAAAAAAAAAAAAAAAAAAAAAAAAAAAAAATCATTAAATTTACAAAACAAAAATACTGATGCTAATAAAAGAACAAAGGATATGAAATAGAATCATATAAAAGAAAAAAAAAAAAACCTGATCCAAAAGAAGGCAGAAAGGGAGTAAAAGCAATACCAAGAACAGATGAGACAAGCAGAAAACAAGCAGCAGCAAATTGACAGACTCCAAGCTAATCACATCAGAAATCATATTCAACATAAATTGTCTGTACACCCCAATTAAAGGCAGAAATTGTCAGGCTGGCTAAAATAGTAAGACAAAATGATGTGCTGCTGAAAAGAAACACTGTAAACATGAACTCACAAGTAGATTAAAAAGTAAAAATCTACTCACAAGTAGATTAAAGAACATGCTTGGCATGTGAACTACTGCTTTGTTGTTGCTGCTGGTATTTTTTGTTTGTTTGTTTTTAAGGTGAAATAGAGATTTTATTCTCTCTGGAGAAGCCAGGGTTCTCTTGAAATGCATTCCTTTATTTCCTCATTTGTCTTTATCTTCTTTCACATTTCTCTAAGTAAATTTCCTTAAGTTAAAACTATTTTAATTTTAAACAAATGAAACAGCGTGGTCAATATCAAACAAAGAATATTGCCAGGTCTAATGATGCTCATGCTGTACTGATGGAAGGAGTAAGAGGAATGAATCACAGTGCAGAACGAAAACTGATAGAAACCTCTAGTCTACCCCATTCTACATCCCCTAGCAGCACCCCTCAGTTCTTTGTCATTTTGATGTTATCTGAATAGAACCATGCAAATTCAATTTTAAAAATCTTTCAACATTCTTCATTATGCTGTTCCTAAAAATGAAGTTTAGCATTATTCAAAATTTTTTCCTAAAAAACTGAAACAGGTTGTGGTTTTCTCTGCTTTTCCTCTTGCTGACTCTCACTTTTCAAGTCTACTTTTTTTTTGTATCAAGGCATAGAAAAGGTAACTTCTCTTTGCAGCCATGTGTTCCTTTAGTTTATTTCAGTTCTACAGCACATCTCTCAAATTAAACTGGGAGGACTGCTATTGATTTTTTTGTTTAGTTGTTTCCTTTATTTCAAACAGAAAACTGGTTTCAGCATTTCTTGCCAGTTCTTCGGTTTCCCCATTTCTCTAGAATGTAAATTATTAAAATTAACAAAGACCCAAAGTCTAAAGAATATATATATATATATATATATATATATATATATATATATATATATATATATATCTTAGTAACTATACAAGGGAAGTAGTGTTTCTGTTTTTCCCACAAGAGCAGTAAGTCCAGAGGATTTGCAATAGCCTGAAATTTCAAGAGAAAAATGGAAATTATTAAGTACAAATACTGACATTAATATTTTCTGCTGCAAATGCCAGGGTTCTCAAAAATATGCTGATATGCCACAGCACAGATAACATGGAAGCCTATTTAGTAAGGGGAAATTTATCTTTTTTTCTCATAGTTAGAAAATTTGGGACTGTACGGGATCTTTCCACATAGAATTCTAAATGAATGTTCTACCTGCACTGTTTTGCCTTTCTAACTATACAGGGCATTGTCAAAATTAACCTCTCCTGCTCACTTCATTTATATATCAATTATTAGTTTTGATTTTAAATGAATTTTCTCAGTCCTTAGCCATCAAAGCTTTGGATGTTCCATTAAATGGATACTAAATCAAATACACACACACACACACACACACACACACACTGTAGCTTTCGAATGGTACAATCATTAAAAGAACACAAAAGTCATTTTTTTCTTTTTAACAAACTTGCTAGATTTTTTAAAGCTGGGGTTCTTGCAAGCAAAACATGAGCACAACCCTTTGAGCTTTTCGCCCAGGTTAAATTTCTGCTCTGATAGCCTTAGTAAAAGAAATAACATATTCATTAAACCAGCTAAATCTGTAGTTTAGCTCCTCAGCCAGGCCACATCCAGACCACAAGTGGGTTTTATTTGATGTACATTTAAAATTTTGCAGTAGGTGCCAATACTCAACATTAAGGAATTTTTACATAACATAGAGATTTCAAATATGTCGAGAAACCCCTAAACGTGAAAAAAGGATTAGTAGGTAATGATGTTTCCTTGCAGCTTTAAAAAAACACTTTGTCAAATGTCAAACTCTACTTGCCTCTTGGTTCCCTGCAGATTCTCGAACAACTTGTCTTAGGGTTGGATGACTATCAGGTGCATGTCAATCCTCACTAAATTGCCTTCTAAAATTCACTAAGCTCCATAAATCCACAGCAGGAATCAGCAAATACCGGCTGCCAAATAACTAAACATTTAGTAATAAACACCACTCTCTGCTTCAATCTTGCCTTTCTATTACCAATTTTCTGTTACTAGTTTACTTTCCTAGGCACTGAAGTTAAAATTATGAATAAAATAAAACCACTTATCATATGGAAAGATCAACCTGCCTTTACACCCCAGTCCATCAATTTCCAAGTATCGTTCTCTTCCACCCAGTTCTTGTAGCTCAGGGAATAGACCTGTCAGGGTCTTGAAATCCCTGGTTTCAGAACTACACTATGCAACAAAAGTAGAATGCATTTTACAAATGTAAGCCACATAGGTAAATAAAAAAATTTCAGCAGCCATATCAAAAAAGGTAAAATATACTTTAATAATATATTTTATTTAACCATGTACATCCCAAATAATTTCAACATGTAAAATCATTTCACACACTTTATACACTGAGAAAGTTCTCTATTCCTAAATGTGTTTACTGTATTTTATCATGAAAGAATGCTCGATTTTCTCAAATACTTTTTGTATGCTATTGAGATACTTATGTAATAACTGGAATTTATTTTATTTAAATGGCACATTACATTGATTGACTTTGGTATACTGAATATGCCTTCACACCTAAGGTAAATACCATTAGATAGTGTGTCTGACCTGTTTAAATATTCCTGGACTTCATTTACTACTAATCTTGAAATTCTGACTATGATCACAGGGGTAATGGTCTACAGTTTTCTTACGAAGTCTTTGTCTAGTTTTGGTATCAAGAAACTAGTAACTTAATTGAATAAATTAGAAAATATTCTCTTTTTGCATCATTTGGGAAATATGTAAATTATTGGTATTAAATTGTCCAATACTTGGAGAATTCACCCATGCAGCTATTTAGGAATAGGGTTCCCTAACCTCACTCCAGAAATTTTTAACCAATGTGCAGAGGTTTCCAATAATGTTAACAACAGAAATTTCATGCAGACAATTTTACAATTTCGTATCCACCACCAGAGCCAGTGTCCTTCCATCATGTGACCATCACTTTTAAATGAAGTTATTTTAACTTACTAATATAATATCAATATCTCTACTTGTTTATATTTAGATCAACTATATATTAAATATGTATTAATAATATATAGTATTAATATATTAGTAAATATTAAATATTACTAATATTTAGATCAACTATTCCTTCTTGAGCCAGCTTTAGTAGTTCTTGACTTTCAAGGAATTTGTCTATTTTATCTAAATTATCTTTTGTTGTTATAAAATAGGAGCGATGACCCATCTTTCCTTCATTTTAGTAAACTTATTTTTCTCTTTTCTTTCTTGGTGTATTTAGCTAAAGATTTCCCAGTTTTGTTTTTCTTTTTTAAAAGGGCTACATTGGGTGGCCTACTGATTTTTCTGTTGATTTTCTGTTCTCTTACTTATTTATGCTATAATTTTATTTCTTTCCTTAGACATGGTTTGGATTTAGTTTGATCTTATTTTTCTAGTTTCTTCGGTGAAAGGTTTGGCTATAATTTGGTATTTTCTCTCCTTTTTAAAAAAGGTATATACATAAATGCAAACACCATGTCTATATTTGGCCAACTCCATAGACTCACTCTATTCTCTCTATTCCTTTTCTTTTTTTGTGGGGGCCACACCTGGTGATGCTCAGGGGTTACTCCTGGCTATGAGCTCAGAAATCGCTCCTGGTTTGGGGGACCAAATGAGATGCTGGGGGATGGAATTGTGTTCCGTCCTAGGTCAGTTGCATGCAAAGCAAATGCCTTACCACTGTGCCAGCACTCTGGCCCCTCTCTCTATTCTTTTTAATAATTTAGCTCCCACTATTCAGAAACAAATATATTAAGATCAAGTAGGCCAACTATATGATACATGGTCTTTAAATAATTTGTATAAAATAAAATCGGCATTAGTGCAATGTTTGCTAAACATTAACATAAATGTTTAATATTGTTTTATCAGTATGCCATATGTATTTAATAAGTTGCTATATTTTCATTAATTTCAAAATGCTTTCTAGTTTCCTTTGTCATTCTCTTACCCACGGATTATTTAGGAGTGTGCTGCTATTTTTTACCATGAACTTATGATTTCTTATATGTCCTCTCATTGCCTTTATTATGCCTTACTTATTTTTGTAAAGTTTACTTTTAGACCTTTACAATCTATTAAAGCTTGTTTTAACACATAGAATATGTTCTGCTCTGGACAGTGTTTCATGTTAACTTGAAAAGAAAGTGCATTCCATTGTTGCTGAGTAGCTGTTTGTTGGGTTTAATTGATTTATTGTTGTTAGTCAAGTTATCTTTTTCTTGTTGATATTCTTAGTTTTACTCATTATTAAAAGTAAAGTTGCGGAAAACTTCCAAACATCACAAAAGGACCTAGGGGAGAGTAAAAGAGCATATACGGAACCTGTAATTATACCCATGACAGTATACTTCAAGGGCGGAGAAACCCTGTATCTCTTAGGCCAGAGTAATTCCCTTTCTAATCTCCCCAATTTTTGCTGTACTGTGCAAAACACACACACACACACACACACACACACACACACACACACACAAATTAAATTTAAAAAATGTTTAATTGTTGTTGCGTGATTTTTTTTCTTTCTTTACCTTTTCCCCCTGTTCTTTGATTAGTCTTTATTTCCAGACTGTGGTTAGTGTTTGGTTGTTGTCTTTATTGCTGTGGTGCTTTTCAGTTTTTTTTGCTTGTTTGTTTTTATTTTTGTTTTATTTTTTGAGGGGGTTGATTTTTTTGTATTATTTTTATGTTTTCCTTCCTTTTTCTTTTCTTTTCTTAAACTGATTTTTATAGTCTCTAGAACTCTTCCCGTTTTTTGCTTGTTTGAATTTTTGCCCCCCCCCCCTCTTTTTACCTTCAAACAGAACCACATAACTTGAACCATCTTGTTCTGCCTCACAAATTGAGGGGGAAATAACAGAGGGCATCAAGACCAAACAATTGTAAGAACATTGGGTAGAAATAAAAAATGATCAGACTTAAACACCAAACCCAAAGCCAAATACAACAGAATCGATACCCAATCTACAACAAACTAGAGTCAGAAGGGACCACTTATACTAGCAGCCCGGGGGGCAAAAGAGGGGCGATGTGGGATGCATGCTGAGAACAGGGATGGAGGGAGGACAACATTGGTGGTGGGAATGCCCCTGATTCAATGTCACTATGTACCTAAAGTACTACTGTGAATGATTTGTAATCCACTTTGGTCACAATAAAAATTATTAATTAAAAAAAAAGTAAAGTTATTTAAAAATCTAACCCTACTACTGTTCGTTCAACTGTCAAAATTTTCTTCAACTTCTGTTTAGACTTCAAACATTTTAGAATTCTGCTGTTAAATGTACACATCTCTGCCATAATCTTCTTGGTAATCGACATTGTTATTTTAAAATATCCCTCTTTGTGCCCATTAGCCATTTTGGTCTTCAAATCTGTTTTATCTGACAGGATAGTTACAGTTACTTTGGGTACTTTTCATATGCTATCTTTTCAATCTTTTCATTTTGAATATATTTATGTCTTTGAATATAAAGCATGTATACTGTACACAGTATATAGTTATATTATGGTTTCCCCTCTTAATTATTTTTATCCTAATTAGATATAAATGCTTAATGCATTTATTGATAATTTTTGGTAAGGCAGTATTTATGTCTGTCATTTAACTACCTTTTTTAAACGTCAAAATGTTTTAGTTCTATTTTTCTATTACTGTCTTCATCTTTTATAAGTATAGATTTTCAGGCCTGAATGATAATACAGCAAGTAGGTCACTTGCCTTGCAATTGGCTGACACAGGTTTAATCCCTAGCATCACATATGATATCTCAAGTCCTACCCAGAATGATCCCTAAGCAGAGGCAGAAGCCCTTGAGTACTGCCAGATGTGGTCTTCTCTTACCTCAAAAAGAAAAAGTAGATATTTTCTAGTTTTCCATTTTAATTCCCTTGACACTTCTTTTTTTACATTGTAGGAGGTATTTTTTTTTTGAGTGGTTGTGCTGGGAGTTACAATAATTATCTTCACTTAAAATAGTATAATTCAGATTAATATCAGCTTAAAAACTGATAATAAATTTTATTATGTGGGAGTGCCTTAGTTTCTTCCTTGGTTATGAAGAATACATGTTTTTCAAACATAAAATAAAATTCTAGCTGCAAGGCATCCCACTCACTAATTTCTGGCATCCTGATTTCTAATAAGTCAATTGATAATATTGTACCTAAGTAGGTACTTAAGTAGTCTCCTTTTCTCTTGCTGTTTCAAGAGTCTATGTCATTTGAAAATTTTACAATATGGTATGTGCAGTCATAAAGTTCTTTTAGTTTATTCTACTTGTAGTTGGTTCAGATTCTCTAATGTTCTGATTATAATTTTAATCAGATTTTATTTTTCAAATATTCATTTCAATATATTCATTTCAAATATTCATTCATTTTTCAAATATTCTTTTTGCCCCCTTGTCTTTCTTCTTCTTCTTCCTCTTCGAGACACCCCTTATACCAGTGCTTCTCAAATAGTGGGGCGCAACCCTAAGGGGTTGCAAGGCTCTGTAAAGGGAGGCACGTTTGACCTTGGCAAACACTGTCATAACAACTAAGACCCGTGTTTATGTCTCTGTATGTCTCTGGAGCTGAGAGTTGCTGTGTCCTGCTTCAAACCCTGTTTTGAAAAGCTATGCATTGCAAAATGTGCACATTGTAGTCATTAATCACCTCTGATTAAAAAATCAGCTCAAATTATTTTATATATTTTTGTTTTGCAGGTTAAAAGTTTTTTTTTTTAAATAAAGATACTATTTACAGTCGTGCAGGGGGCGCGAAAAGTGTTTTCTTCTTCCTAGGGGGGCATGAAAGAAAATAATTGAGAAGCACCGCCTTATACATATGTTGATATACTTGATGGTGCGCTGTAATAGTTTTCTTCAATCTTTTTTCTTTCAGTTCCTCAGGCTGAATAACCTTGATTGATCTGTCTTCATTTTTGCTATTTCATTTCTCTGACAGTTCATCTCTATATTGTCTGTTAGTGAACTTTTCACTCTAATTTTCAATTCCAAACTTTATAATTTCTCCTTTTATTGATGAACTGTTTTGATACTTCATTGGGATATTATCTTTTAATTCTTTAAACAGTGTTGTCTGGAAAAATTTGAGTAAATTCAGAATGCCAGATTAAATCATTATAAATAAATTCCAACATCTAAACATCATCATTCTCCACTTGTATGAGTCATACTTTCCTACTGTTTCATGAATCTTACAGTTTCATCATGCAAAAGGGTTATTTTATTTGTTTGGATTTTTTGTTTCTCTGTTTTGGGGACACACACAGCTATTCTAAGGGTTTGCTGTGGCACTGTACTCTGGGATACTCCTAATAAGGCTCAGAAGACCATATATGGTGTTGGGGGTTGAACTATGGAAAGGCAAACCAAATTGGCTACATGGAAGACAAATGTCTGTCCTGATTACTATCTCTCTGGCCCTGTACTGGATATTTTATAAAACAATTGCCATTGACTCTTTTTTGAGGAAGGCCCTTTGAGAAAAGGGTTGTCCTGAAAAGCAAAGTCTAGACTGCAAAGATTAAATAACAATATAATGCCATACAAAGAAGCTTGTCTAGGATGTGTGAGATGGGTCACTTAGGGACAATGCTCTGGGACTTTCTGAGGAGCTCCAAACAAGGCCCTCCCACTCAGTGGTTGCAAGGCTGCTGAATTTTACAAGTACCACACTTGCAAAGCTGCTAGTTTTCAAGGTTACACAGACCTGAGCAGAAGGAGATGGGAGCAATTCAAGTCCCAATGCCACAAACCCTGCTTAACGGGACTCAGCAGTTTTTCCTGGATAAACACTTCTCAGTTTGTTGGAAGCCTTTGGCTGATTTCAGGAGTTTTGAAAGAGTTGATTTTGGCCATCTTTGTCAATGTTTTCATTGCTTTTATGGAGGGGTGGATTTGCCACCACCAGGTTTTGAAGGCTTACTCTGAGTTAAAAAAAAAAGAAAAAAGAAAAAAGAAAGAAAACACTACTATGAATATTTCTGATAAATTCCTCAGTCTCTACCTGCCTTGGGTCCACAAAACCACTTGTGACTATAAATTAAAGGCTCTGTCAAAGTTAAAGAGTTTCAAATTTTTCATTTAAATTTGGAACTCCTTGGGTCATTCATGGACTAGTTCCTAGCCCACAGACTTGGGAAACGCCATTTTTCTAAACTTTAACTTGCATTTTTACAGTAGAATAGCTAAGTTGGTTATTTTTTGTTTATTTTCTTAAACCCTGTTTTTAAATAGGTAAGAATCAGAAGGACAAAAAAAGTGCAATTATAGATAAAAATTTTCTATGACTCAGTTTTTCAATATTTTGAGTTTATTTTTATTTCTTCAACAATGTTAGCACAGAAAGCACAAAGATCAGGAGTTAGACTCTATACCCCAATCCCTGTCCTCCTCTTAGTTAGCAGAGAGTTTCTGGGCATGACGTTTTACCTCTCTATATCTCCATCATTTCTAAAACAGACTTATTAGCTATTATGATATAAGTTTCATTTGGCTAACCATAATTTCTGTAATGGTATTTGGAACATATATGCAATAAGCACTGAATTAAGTGCTTCGTTTCCAATTACATGGAAGCACCAAGACTATAAAGGGAATAATACAATTGAAATATGGAAGCCAAACATACCAAGAACAGATTGACCTACAGGCCTAGCAGTGAGCTATATAAGAAAAGCTTAAAACATGGCTAATAAATCCTGTTCTGAAAATCAGACTATTAAGCATTTTATGTAAAAAAAAAATTAAGATACACAGTAGTTAAATATACAGTTAAGTAAGTACACAGCTGAGATTCTGGCTCATAGAATACACTCAATAAAGGCTACAGTTGTTCAAATTTAGAAAAAGCTCAATAAAAAGTAGAAAACAAGTCTGATACTTAACAAGGCAAACTTCATTAATCTAGAAAATGTACTAATAGGAAACACTATCCTTTAGAAACAAAATTTTGCACCGTCTTTTAAAAAGAGTAAGTTTTACATGATCTCTTTTTGGCACTTATGTAAAAGATGACAAAAATCACATTTACTAAAAGAATTTTTATGAAAACAGTAGAATTTTGGACAAATCAGAAGCAAGTCCTTACTTTTTCTGGTGATTTTAGAGTCAACATATCAAAAGCATCTCAATGATCTCAAGCTCTGCCACTCTACATTCTTACATCTAACCAACTAACTAGCAGTTTTCTTATGATCTCTGTGTTCTCTATAAAAATTCAATGTTATGTCCCATTTGTCAACATTAACTCTAACAGCAAATCTTCCATATGTTTACCATCTTTATCTAAATGTCTTCCCCAGAAAACAAACAAAACTCAAACTCTATGACTTTTGAATGTCAAAGAAAAGTGACAAATAGGGGCCCGGGAGATAGCATGGAGGTAAGGCATTTGCCTTTCATGCAAAAAGGTCATCGGTTCGAATCCTGGTGCCTCATATGGTCCCCCGTGCCTGCCAGGAGCAATTTCTGAGCATGGAGCCAGGAGTAACCCCTGAGCACTGCCGGGTGTGACCCAAAAAAAACAAAACAAAAAAAAAAAGTGACAAATAGAAAATAATGTTTAGGGCTGACGAGATAGCATGGAGGTAAGATGTTTGCCTTTCATGCAGAAGGACGGTGGTTCGAATCCCGGCATCCCATATGGTACCCTGTGCCTGCCAGGAGAGATTTCTGAGCGTGGAGCCAGGAGTGCCCCTGAGCACTGATGGATGTGACCCAAAAACCAAAAAAGAAAAAAAAAGAAAATTATGTTTAATAAAATCAAGTAATAGCTAAAATGTAGTAGATATTTACATCATCCCTTATAGAGGTTAGATAATTTAATTCCCATACCACCTCTCTGACGTAGATACTATTTTAATTCCTTTTTTCTTTTCTGGATGAGAGACTTACCTAAAGAAACTTGTCCAAGCTATTCAACCTATCCAAGCTATTCAACTACATGAATTCAAGATTTAGACATAGGAAATTATTTTACAGTTACACTGTAGAGCAATTCTGAATCTCAGAGTCCATCTTCTTTTTTTTTTTTTTTTTGGTTTTTTTTGGGGGCCACACCCAGTGACGCTCAGGGGTTACTCCTGGCTATGCACTCAGAAATCGCTCCTGGCAGGCACGGGGGACCATATGGGAACCGGGGGATCGAACCGTGGTCCGTCCTAGGCTAGCGCAGGCACCTTACCTCCTGCGCCACCTCCCGGTTCCCAGAGTCCATCTTCTTAACTCAAAACACTAACTGCAGCTCTGAAGAACAATCATTATCTTAACGTGGCAGTTCTCCGATGGCACAAATGTCTCAAACCCATCTATCCCCTCCTGTTCTGTTCTCGTCCAGGATACAAGAGTCGTTTATGCACTGCCCACATGCTACTCCAGTCCATATCCTACACTGCCAGAATTGTAAGCAGAAAGACAAAGTAGGGGGAGCTCAGGAAAGTGGGGAAGAGAAAGGGCAGGATGAAAAAACACATTAAAAAAAATAAAAAGAGACATTTAATGTGGGATCCAATAAACAATTACTGATTAAAACAGTAAAAGTCAAGTTTAATTAATGGCAAGAAAATGGATCTGCCTGTTAAAGATGACAATGTCCTATACACAGCTGCACTACAGATCTCTTCCCAGTTCCAGGCACTTTTGACTTCGCAGAGCTTCAAAATTAGGGTACATAGCATGACTTTTATACAGGTTTAACCATTTCCTATTTCTGCAAATGTTGTCATGAAGCACTTGGTATACCAATACTGTTCAACAACAATTCAATACTGTTGAACAACAATTTTCATTTGAGACTACAGTTTGGTTCATGTGAACTTATTTACCAAACTGTTTTTAAACTTGACAGCCTTTTCTAATCCCTGTCTTAAGACAAATTTCTTTATATCTTTTAAAGTTCAAAGTTATAAGTGGAAGAAGGGGAGTGTCCATGTACGTGAAATCTTTTCCAAGTGTTCCTATGACTTGAAATGTGGACATTTATTCACAACCCTGTACAACTTTTAGCAGACAGCTGATAAGCTCTGAGAAATGCACAGCCATATTCAATGCAGAAAACTGATAGCAAAGCAGTATTCTCATTTTTTTTTTTTATAGAGACCAAGACATGGCTATCTAGGTTTCTTAAGGAAATCCAATAGAAAAAAAAAAAAAAGATTAGCACTTTCATGCTCAAGCAAGGCTGTATCGAATGAGGTTCACTTTCTTTATACTATAGCCATTAGAAATATATTGGTTGCTTCTGCATCATAGCCAGATATAGCTCCTTGGCAACATTGCTAGGACACAAGAACAGAGCATGCAAGAACAATCAGCAGTATTTCCAAGTGACTTGCTGCTTCCATGAATGCCAATTTTAGTAATAACTATCTCCCCTTCCCAAGACATGAGTGCTATTATCAAAGAGATCTGGGCCATTTTTTCTGGTATTGAACCCCTAACTTCCTCAAACACTATGTATGGGAGGCAAACAAAGAAAGCTAGAGAGGCCTGCATTAAAAAAATAATTCCAAGTAATATGTTGTCTAAGAAGATCTTTTATTATGAAGCCTTGAAGAAACACTAAAAACTGACTATTCAAGAAAGTAAAGGGTCAAATCTCCATTTTGGCAGGACTGGTTCCATTAACAGCCATGTTTCTGAAGAAAACAGTGGTGAACATGTCAGATCTGCGGCAAAGTCACACCCACAAAGGCCAGAAACAATAAAGATGGAGGGAGGTAAGGTCTTATAGTATCTAAGGAATAGGAAACAAAAAAGAACATCTAGAAAGAACAGTTTCTTTTTTGTTGGCTTTTTGTTCGTTTATTTGTTTGGAGGCCATAGCCAGCTCTGCTCAGTAGATTATTCCTAGTTCTACATTCTGAAATTACTCCTGTCAGTGCTTGGGAGACCACATGGGATGTAGGGAATTGAACCTGGGTCAGCTAAGCTCCCTGTCCTCGGTACTATCACTCTGGCCCCAGAAATAAGTCTTGACTAGGATATGCAAGAATAACCAGGTAGTTCCAGATTTAGGAGAGTTGAGACTTGTCCCTGGTCATCTTATTGTCTATATCCAAGGCAATCCCAGTCCTTTCCAGGGTTCCTTACCCCACACTGGAGCAGGCAGGACCATTCAGTCAGCAGTGCCCATGCTAGAACTACTCAACATAGAATGTGGGCTCTGTCAGCCATACTGACAGTCTGACACTTAACTCCTCTTAGTATTAAACAAACTGACTTTTCCAAGTTATAAATAGTGATAATAAAGCTTACCTCGACTACTTTCAAGGTCACTTTGTCAAATATAAAACACAGATCTAAGGGTATTTGCAAAGTTAAACACTCTAGAAGTCAGAATCCAATAGATAAATTCCAAAATAAAGCCTGGTAGAATCTAGGGGATGGGCTGTCAAAGAAAAGTATTGAATCTCAGGCAAATTAAGAAAAGTTCAAACTATGGCCTAAAGAAAATAATGCAAATAAACCATGTGTCTATATACCATCCAGTCTGAGGTTACCAAGAACAAGAAATAACACCAGATAGAACAAGTCAGGTCACACATAGCCCAGGCTTCCATCCAGAGCTCAGGTATGTTGGAACCTGTTCCTTCTGGCTATTACACTCCCACCCTCCAACTCCCCTCTGTTCACCCACTCTCCCACCTTGCACCTCTGGAGTCTCACACACTGCAGGAGGAGAGACACATGGGGTTGTCAAAAGGCTACTTTGCATTCTTAAAAACCATCACAATGAAGATAGCTGGGCAGTCTCTTCCATATGAAGTGAAGGAAGTTGGAGCTAAAAGAGGAAGTGAATGCTCAGAGAAGCAGAAACTCCTAGGCCTCTGGTTCAACATAGTAGTTCCAGATTCTTACTCTCTCTAGCACCCCACCACCTCTGGCCCATGCAAACAGCCAAGACATATTTGAAACTGATGAAGTTATATGATACTCCTAAAGGTATATGGACAGTATCATACCGAATACATTGGCCCTATATAAAAAAAAAAGGTCATTTTTATACTAAGATTCATGGTTCATTCATGACATCCAATTTATAGGACTATTTACAGGAGGCCCTGGTTGTCCTCATATATTCAATGGTAGGGGGCCTTGCTTGAAGCTTAGTAGTAAAGACCAGGCTTTGCCTATGTGAGACCCTGAGTTCCTTCCCAAATACGTTCCCTGTCAAGGAGAAATCACTAGCACAAATGTGACCCCATATGGCAACAAAGGGAGCACTATCACAACAAAAATAATGAAAATTCAAATTCAACTTAAATGGCTTTCACACATCATAGTTTGCAACTGTATTTATTGTGGCTCTTACGTTTATTTTCCTTCTCTTTTCTTACATCTATTTATACTATCTGTCTCTGTCCTCTCTTAAAAGAAATTCCATTCCAGGTGTGTCCTGACTACCCTGAGAAGCAATAGCTCCATTTGGAATACTGTGAGCTATAATTTCTCTTTGTCAGCTTTTCCATGTGCTTGTGAGTTTCTTACAAAAAGTTCTAAATCTGTTGCTCACTGTTAAATCAATTGACCCATCCCTTTCTAACTCTATGTAAAAGTATCATGAACAAAGCCATATGGTACTCTGATATAACTAAATATCCTTGGGAGTTCCTGTGAGTATAAGAATAAGAAAAATGCAGTGAGAGTAAATATTAAAATAAAGGCAGAAATATGAGGGGGGAAATGAGGAAAAAATTAAGAATTCTAGAATTCATTTTTTGAGCTATACAAGATTAAAAGAGGAGAAAAAATCAACTCAAATGTGTTATTTCTTGGAAACAGGATGATGAACAAACGCTTTTCCCCATTATGTCTGTCTATATTATTAATGTTTCTGTACTGGCATGCATATTTTTCTAATAAAGTTATCTTTAAAAGCTGGGAGAAAGAGATGGAAAGAGTTAACTAGTCAAGATGAACAGTAACAGATCTAAACTGAGATGAGAAGAGCATCTGATCACTGCAAAGAGCCTCAGCAAATGCCGGCCAGAATTTAGGCCCAGGCAAGGAAATCATCTCTGGCTAGAAAACCCAGTCAGTCTCAATCCCAGTTGTTTCAGAAGCATGTACTAAACTAGGCAGCAAAACATGCAAGTCTGATCTGTTACCAGGCAGTTCATTTCATTTAGAAAACTCTCATGCTTAGAAAAGAAAGATACTTTTAAAGAAATATAAAGAGCAAGTATGAAGGGCCTTTGAACAAAAAAGTCAGAGACATGGGGACACTCTCTGGCTCTAAGGCTGAGGTGTTCATACCTGAAATACCAACTACCAGTAGCTTCTCAGAAGAATTCTCTGCAGCTACTGACATATTTGATGAGCTCAATGCATGTTTATATAAAATTAAAGCAAAGTGAATAACCAAGAAAAAATATGTAGGTGGCCACCAGTACGCTAATGGGAGAGGCTCCAAGCAAAGCTGGAGGAGATGATACTTGAATTGGAGTTTAAAGGCAAAGTAGGCATTTGCCAGGCACAGATAAAATAAGCCTGGATCAGGCTGTACAAAGTCACGGACGTTCAAAGAAATGAAAGTTGCACCGGAGCAAATGGCTCAATATTATGAAAAATGAAAGTTAAACAGATTCTTGAAGAAGTAGTATTTGGGTAAAAGAGGAAGGGATGGAAGGGCAGAGTAAGCAAAGACAAAGACTCTAGGAAGAACTGAAAAGTGAGATATTTATTCTTTAAAAAAAATGTTTACTGAATACCTGCTCAGGCCTAGGCCAGGCCTAAAAGCCTGGTGTGCAAGACAGATCTTATGTGAAACTGGAACCATAAAACAGTAACCACAGGAGATTGATACTGTCCTCTCCCCCCAATAAAAAAGTAAAGAGGAAATAGAGAATTTACAGTAAGGGAACTAGAAGTCCGAGGACTAACAGCTAATAAGCAACTTAATCCTAGTGTTGAAGGGTTTGCAAACAGGTTGCAGAGAGGCTGATGAATGAACTGTTAGTTTAATACTATTCTAAAGCTCCAAAGATAGGGGGAAAACTATGCTGCCCCTATTGCTACTCAAACATCAAAAAAATGAATACTTCTTTTCTTTCATGTCTTTTTTTTTTTAACACTGAAGGATAAAAATATGTGAGAGTCATGATTCTTCTGTATAAGTATCTCATGTCTTTGAGAACAATTACTAACCAAACAAGATCAGGGTCTGAAAACATCCTGATCATACTAACTGGCAACTGATTCAGCAAATAAGAGGAATAGTTTCAAGGCCATCTGATAAGAGTCAGTCTAGTTTCCACAAAAGCAAACAAACAAACAAACACCAGTCTCAAAAAACAAAGCCAGAACCAAGATCAGTAGAAAATGTTGGAACACCTTGCTACATGTTGGAAACACAGACTGCTACATGGCTGACAGCCTGCAGTAAATGACCTATCTTCCAAGAAGCCCTGCTTACTTATTCAGAGGTTGTCTAAAATCAGCACTAGATTTGGCCAGTTTTCCTCTCCTGGCCAAGTAAAGTACAGGTTCCTCCCACATGAATTAGCCCTTTTGAAAGAAAGGAAGCTTTCAGCCCACACAGAATGTGTCTAAACATAATCATACATACAAACAAATGGTTTCCACAAAGAATTAAATATCAGCTTAAATTTTCCTCCTGTGCTTAACCATGTGCACATAGGTAAAGGAAGGAAAGGGTGGGCCAGAGAGCTAGTGCAGCAGTTCAAGCACTTGCCTTGCATATGGCTGACACTGGTTCCATTTTTAGCACATGGTCCCCTGAGCTCAATCAGGAGTGATCCCCGAACTCAGAACCACAAGTAAATCATGAGCACTCTAAGGTATGGCCCCAAAAAACTTTTTTAAAAGGAAATAAAAGAAGAAAGTCTTTTATTTATTTTTTTTGTATTGTTCTTTGGATTCAAGAAGAAATTATTTTAAATTTCTAGTAATTTTTTTCATTACTACCTTAAATTTAACCTTTATTTCCCTAGGCAAGACCTGTATCTTATGAAGTTACAAAAAAGCTGTAAGACTGTAATCGGAAACAATATAAATCTTTTTAATCACTAAATAAGAAATTAAGTTTTGAAAGTGGTTTCCTCAGAAAATTCTTTAGGACACTATTTCTCAACCTTTTCATTCACTATAGTCCCTTTTAGACTCTGCTTCCTTCCTGTATTCTCCCTGTCCTAACATTCTACCTCATTGCTTCCTGCTACACAACCCCCAATTTATGTGCATCTCATCTATACCCCCTTGAAATATCCTAGAAGATCAACAGAGGCCAGATGCCTTCCAGTTGAGAAATCCTGCGTTACAGCATAATTCTGAATATTGTGTGCATGTAATACTTTCACACTTATTTTGGCATCCCATTTGGAAAGAAAAACCTTATATTAGTACATCAGATTGTTAAGAGTCTCACATAAAATGTTCCTTTCTATGTTTGGAATGTCTGAAATGGGTAGGCAGGTCTGAGCTTCTATGTACTACCAACAACTCATTCTCTACAATACCCTAAAATTCATTATGCTAGCAGTGCAAAATTAAGTAAAAAATATAGCTCTTCCTAAAAACTTTAAACATATACTTTCATAACATAAAGTGGAAAACTATTGCAAAACTTATTTATAACTGAAGATGCCAGCTACAGTCTAATTTGATCTAGGATTTTTTTTTAATCCAGGAGCTGATTAGGGAATGTCTGCAGTGTAAGTAGACCCAAATGAGTTTTTTAATGGTCCTGAGATCATTTCTGCCTTTCCTTTTTTGCCTCATACAATATTAAGTTTCCCAATGTTTCAACATTTCCTTGGAGATGTCTAAGTAATAGAGCTCACCCAATACACAGAGTCTTCTCCTTATAGTCTGTGGATCTGTTCCCAGTTGACCTTTCACTTTAAGGATTACTCCAACTCTACAACTGACAACAAAATTTGGTCTAGAGAAAAATATTTAATATACAATCTAGTGTTGGAGAGAAACAGGAGGTAAGATGATTACCATGCATGCAGCCAACACTGGATCAAATCCCTGGCACTACATATTGTCTCCTGACAAGCACTTCTATAAGTGTTCCCTGATCATAGTCAGGTTTGACCCCAAATATCTCTCTCTCTCTCTCTCTCTCTCACTCTCATACACACACACATATACGCACGCACACATACACATGTATATAAAAAAGTAAATATTAAAATTTAAGGCAGCAGAGACAGAGATTTCTACCGCAATCCAAGAAGCAGAAATGCTAATGGTCTCAAAGTAACTGAAACTGAAAATGGACTGGTATTCTCAGATCATTTTATAGATATATTTAAGATCATCCCAAACTACAGAAATGGGAGGCAGTTCTACCTCTAAAATCCTGTGAAAATCATACCTCCCGATTCCCTCCCAAGCTTCCCTTCCAAGTTCCAGCTGTTTTTCCACACTATTTCATTCTTCCAGACAAACTGAACATACTATATTCTAAAATAGATTCTTCAATGAAAACTAGTACAATCGAAAGGTATGAATAAGGCTCAAAAGTTCCGTGCTCAATTTATAGTATACAGAATAAATTCTTCAGGTCCCTAAGCTTTTGTAAAGCTGATTATGAATTATTTCCTCTAGACACTTTTGAAGTCTTATACAAGCTTTTCTTTTTTCTTTCTAGAAGGCTCAACTGGCACTCTGGTGCTTATTCAATCATGGGTACTAGTTGTTTCTTCCTCTCAAATACCGAAGTTAGCCAGTGCTGATTTCCCATCTACAAGAAAAAACAAGTACATCTGCGAAGATGGGGCTAAGATGCACTCCCAGGGCCATGTACATTTGGAATGCAAAAAAAACTGAGTTCAACTATGACTAGCCAAGCTTGTTTCTGGTAGCGTCAGCATCGCCTGGAAACTTGGTAGATCTGCATATCTTCTACCCCATCCAGATATACAAGCTTAAGAAACACTTTGGGGCTGGGATGGGGGTAGCCAACCCCCAGAAGGCCTATGTTCACACATTTGGTAAGTCAGACTAGTGTTTGTACCCTCAAAGCCTGCAGGTGGCACTACCGACCAGTAGGAGGGAGCTAAAGCAGGAGGAAGTTTAAGGTATGCCAGCCAGCCTCATTCTAGTTCTTTGGAGGCTGGGAGGGGGCTCCCAAGGGTCTTGAGCAGAAGACATCAACTGGACTGCCATTCCACGAAAGGGCTCTAGGATGCGATGAGGCTGGGGCCTTGTGCAGTGCTGGGAACCACTAGGACAACACAGCAGTACCTGGGCATTTTCCAGGGTCAGGTACAAAAATCTCAAAGTACACTGAATGATGGATTTCCCTTGTTTCCATTGCTCAACTCTCAATTCACAGTATCATTCTTTAAAAAAAAGTGGCAAAGTCTGGTTTAGCCCAAACTCCTCTACAACTGAATGAGGTCTCCACGGATTGCAATCTCCCACATCACAGTGCCAGAGAGCACTTGGGGGGGGGGGTCCCCAAATCTTGGGTTCTCATCCGTAAGAACATAGAAGCAGGGGCCACTGAATCATAATATCCCAGGGGTTGACAATCTCGCCACCTCGGCACACCCGCAGTCCCTTTCCAGTATCTAGAGTAAATTCTTCAGCTCCCTTAAGTTTCTCTGAAAACGCTAACAATTGCTTCCTCTTAGCTACCCTTGAAAACTCTGAAAGCTTTGCTTTCTTCCTCCAAGAGATTCATTCCACAGTCACTCTGGTGCTCCTTCCATCAAGGATACCAATTTCCTCTTCAGAAATGGATAAATTAACCGTCTAGAAAGGGGAAAAAAACAACAGCAGCAGCAGCAACAACAAATGACATCTGTGAAGCTGGGAGATGACGTGCTCTCTCCCCACACTCCAGAAACTGTGCCGGGCTGGGTCGTGCATCCGGGAAACCCGGGAGCCCGGCGGGAACTGGGACGCGCTTCCGGGTTCCCAGTCGGAAACGCGGGCACGCGGGACCGGGACCCGCCTCGGCGCTCCTCTAGGGTGGTGAGAGAAATCCCTCCCGACAGCCACCGCGCGGGGCTGAAGCTCAGGCCGCGGCCTCCCCCGTGCCCGCCCCCACGCACGCGCCGCGCGTCGGGTCAGGTCGGGGCGCGCGCAGGCCCCGCGACGGGCCGAGTTTACCTGGGAGCAGGAACACGCGCTGCTCGGCCGCGCGCTCCCCGCCGCCGGCCATGGCCTTCCGAGCGAAAATGGCGGGAGAGGCGTCTATTCCGGGGAGCGCGGCGCACTCGGGCCTGCACCGAAGGCGCGCGGGCTTTTCGTTTCCGGAGTCAGCCCACGCCGCGGTCACGGTTTTGAATTTAGCGCCGCGCAGGGGCCGCCTGAGGACTGGCGCCACGTCAGGCAGCCCGCAGCGGGAAGGCCGAGCGCGCGCGGCCTCGCTCCGCCTCCCGCGCGCGCGCTCTCGCTCTCTCCCCCCGCCCCTCGCGTGCTGGCCGTGGTAGATGCTGCTGACGCCACGCCACGCCACGCCACGCCACGCCACGCCACGCGCGGGGCGGGCGGGGCCTCCGCGCCTCCTCTCCCTGGAGAGCTGCGGGCCCGGGAATGAGCGGCCTGGGGACGGGGTGCGTGAGGGAACCCACAATCGATTCGGTCCGCTTCACCCGAAAATCAGGAGTACTCAGCCCCCAGGATGGAGAAAGGCTGAGGTGGTCAGTCCCCAAGGAAGGTTGACCGAGAGAAGCTCCAGTCTCCATCCTGAAGTCACTCTCAGGCACCCCGAAGCGTCGTCTTCCTTTGCATTTTGCATTCAAAAAAATAGGAGGAAAAAAACCCATGGCCACTTGCTATCTCTATCCCCAGTGGGCCACCAGAGTCCACAGGAGGGTCTTTGGAGAAG
>PVKC010000911.1:0-36716 GCA_004027635.1 Crocidura indochinensis | reverse complement strand
ATAAACTTAATGCGTTATGAAGGATTACATGTAGTGAGATCGAAGAGCCATGGTTTTAAAATAGTTATTTTTTAGTACAATACAAGATATTTCTTCCTCCTAATCCACTTCCCCTTATTTTCAAAATGTAGTTACTTACTATTAAGTAAGTAATTTCTGGGTTTGGTTTTCTTTGTGTCAATTCCAGAATTTTGCCAAGCACAGCCAAGGTTCTTTGTGGGTGCTGTGTGTGTCTTCCACAAAAGGAAGAATAATATGCACATAATTTATGCAATCCTTTTCTTGTTTTATCTTGACGATAACTCAGCAACACTAGATCTAGCTAAGCCTTTTGAAAAAAATTTTTTTCAATCCCACTTTCCCAGAGGGAGAGTCAAAAGCAACTGAACTTGACTAAAGGACACACCTGCAGGAAAAGAGGCCTTTCGGGCTGAGCGGCCTGTAATGTCTGCCATGTCTGAGCCTGACAGCAGATTGGCATTGCTCTATCCCTATCTCTCTCCCCTGATATCTGAGAAGCTGTCTGTAGACCAAATCCCCAGGCATACAATCATCATTTTGAAAAGCTGCAAGAAGAAGGCTTGCTTGCTCTGACATACAAAGCTGTTTTCATTTTTCTCTGATCTGTTCCAGCTTTTGACTGCAGGAATATGTATTTTTATATGATTGTTCTTCCAATGTAAGACAGTTTTCTCTGCTTTTCACCCTTAACATTGTCATAAACTTGTTTCCGATGATATCCAGAATAGAGTTGTTAATGAAGGCATTTTATTTCCAATTGCTAAAGTATCAGATGTACTAATAACATTCTATACTTAGCCACTTCAATATTTAGATTATTTCAATATGCAATAAGTAATGCTACAGTGTCTGCAATTTATGGACTATGCAGCAGTTTGAAGGCATGGACTATGTATGAATAGAAATGTGACTGCTTTATAGCAAGGAAAAAAAGGAAAAAGTTTTTAGCATATCATGTAGGTGTTATGCACATGATACAATATAATGTATTTTATAATAATATGTTTATATAAGGCCAGACATCAAACACATAAAACTGAATGTCCTTAAAATAATAGAAATAGAACAAGGGACGCATAAGGAATGAATGGACCAGAAAAAAAAAAAGGAGAGGAGCTAATGTATCTACATGGACAGCAGACACTATGCTCTACGATGGATACAATGGAGAATTTGATTATTTCTTTAGGGCTAAGGACAAATTAATTGTAATAAAAGTAGTAATAGTAATCTGCAACAAATATGTATTACTTTCTTTTTTTAATCCCACTTAATGAAAAATTGTTTAACTTCTTGGGAAGGAGATAAGACTCTCACCCCCATAGTTCTCAGTGTGAAATCCAAGGTACTAAGCTTCAGATAGAAAGTCCTTCATATTCCCTTACCACTTGATGACAACCTCACTTGATAACAACCTCCGTGGATCCTTTCTCACTGCTTCCCTCCCTCTTCAATCTACTCTTTATCTGGCCAGAAGAAGCTGTCCTATGTCACATCTGACCCTTGACACTACCTACTTCCCACTCATTCCTCCCGCTTGTCTTCTCCTCCATCACTGTGTGAGCATTGTTTGGGAGGTTTTCCCAGCCCCTCCCTCCCGTCTGGCCAAATGTATATTTTTCTCCCTTTATTAATCATTTTTAATTTAGATTGTTATAAATTTGGGGGGATTAGAGCTTAACACTATACAGAATGCACTTACTGTCAACCAAAGTTCCAGCATAATCCCACGATCAAAAAAAAAAAATATGACAACTACTCATTTCTCCCATGCCTCATTTTCCCTATTTACCACTATAGTTTTCACCTGGTCACCAAGTTCCATTCTTTCATGTTTGACTTGGTGATACCCCACATAAATGAAACCATCTAGTAATTGTCCTTCTTTGCCGTACTATGACAGTATAATCAACAAAACCCCCATTCACTTTGTGCAAAAGACATAACTCCACCTTCTTAATGCCAGAGAATATTCCATTGAGTTTATACACCACATTTATTTTCTGTGAAAGAAAAACCATTTTAATCTCAATATCTCTAAAGTTACTTGCAGCACTTTGTCACTTTTCTGTTTTCAAATAATATATCATATTTTAATTTTGTCCCCACTGGACCCTGAAAATCATATGAATATAACAATCCTGTCTTTTTCAAATATTTTAATTAAAAAGCATTTTTCAAATAATAGTACAGTATTATTGTTTTAAATTTGCTGTGCTGTTGCACTATAGCCATTACCAAATACCAGTTCTACTACACCCCACCCAAGATACTCAGGTAATAATTTTTTTTTTTTTTTGGTTTTTGGGCCACACCCGGTGATGCTCAGGGGTTACTCCTGGCTATTCGCTCAGAAGTCACTCCTGGCAGGCACAGGGGACCATATGGGGAACTGGGGGATCGAACCACGGTCTGTCCTAGGTTAGCTCAGGCAAGGCAGGCCCTACCTTACCTCCAGCGCCACTGCCTGGCCCCCGGTAATAATTCTATTAACTGTACCTTAGGGTTCACTTTTAATGAGGACTAGCTAATCCTTTGTTTGCAGTTTCACATATGAGCAAGATCATCTAGTAATTGTCTTTTTCTTTCCGACTTACTTCTCTTAGAAATAGACTATAAAGGAGCCGGGCAGTGGCGCTGGAGGTAAGGTGCCTGCCTTGACTGCGCTAGCCTAGGATGAACCGCGGTTTGATCCCCCGGTTTCCCATATGGTCCCCCAAGCAGGAGTGACTTTTGAGCTCAGAGCCAGGAGTAACCCCTGAGCATCACCGGGTGTGGCCCCAAAACAAAAACAAAACAAAACGAAAAAAAACTTAAAAAAAAAGAAATAGACTATAAAATTTCATCTTTTCTCATAGCTGAGTAGTGTACAATGTACATATATATCATATATATGGCAATTTTTTGTTATCATGTTTGCTCTTTATTAAAAATATGGAATGCTTCACAAATTTGCATTTCATCCTTGCGCAGGGTAATCTGTATCTTTCCAATTTTAGTATACGTGCTGCCAAAGCGAGCACTATTTCACAATTTTTTTACCCACTCGTTAGTTGTTGCAGAATTGGATTGTGAAGTGATCTTGAACATAGGGAATAATTCTACAGTGAACATAGGAATGTCAATGTTCTTATGGATTAATGTAGATGTATAGTAATAGAACAGGGTTAATGGAAGCTGTATTTTAATTCATTGAGAAGTCTCCAAACCATTTTCCAGAGATGCTTAACCAAGCAACAGTCCTATCAGCAATGAATAAAAGTCTCTTTTTGCTATCCCTTCACCACCACTTAAATTTCCTAGACTTTTTGATATAGACTATTTTTGTTGGTCTGAGGTGAGATCTCATTATTTATTGTTTTAATTTTATTAAAAATCATATAAATACAAATAACGAAGTCAAGGAGAGAGAGATTAAAAATACAATTCCATTTAAAATAGTACCAAAAATATCAGGTACCTAGGAATCAACTTTACAAGGGAAGCGAAGAACCTAAACCAGGGAAACTTCAAAACACTTCAGAAAGAAATTGAAGAGGATCTAAAGAAATGGAAGAACATCCTATGCTCATGGGTAGGTAGAATTAACAGAGTCAAAATGCCTATCCTACCCAAACTACTATATAGATTTAATGCAATCCCTATCCAAATTTAGACATCATTCATTAAAGAACTAGAACAAGCCCAGAGAGATAGCATAGTGGTGTTTGCCTTGCAAGCAGCCGATCCAGAACCTAAGGTGACTGGTTCGAATCCTGGTGTCCCAGATGGTCCCCCGTGCCTGCCAGGAGCTATTCCTGAGCAGATAGTCAGGAGTAACCCCTGAGCACTGCCGGGAGTGGCCCAAAAACCAAAAAAATTAAAAAAAAAAGAACTAGAACAATCAATCACAAAATTCATCTGGAACCACAGAAGACCCAGGATAGTCAAACACATACTAAAAAACAAGAAGCTGGGTGGCATCTCCTTACCTAACCTGAAACTATACTATAAAGCCATAGTGATCAAAACAGCATGGTACTGGAACGAAGACAGGACCTCAGAACAGAATTCCCAGACATAAACCCCCAGATATACAGTCAACTAATATTTGACAAAAGAGGCAAGAACTTTAAATGGAACAAAGAAAGTCTATTCAACAAATGGTGTTGGTACAACTGGAAAACCAAATGTATGAAAGTGAAAATTGACCCATACCTCACTCCTTATACAAATGTCTACTCAAAATGGATCAAAGACCTTGAAATCAGACCCAAATCTATAAAATTTATTGAGAATAAAATAGACATAACACTCTAATACCTATATATCAAAAAGGTCTTTGAGGATGGAGCACCAATGGCAAGAACTTTAGCATCAAACATAAACAAATGGCACTACATCAAACTAAAAAGCTTTTGCATGGTGAAAGAAACCCTACTTAACACAAGAAGACAGTTAACAGAATGGGAAAAAATCTTTACACTAACACATCAGATAAAGGGCTGATATCTAGAACATACAAAGCACTTAGAAAGCTGAGCCTCCCAAAATCAAATAAAGCCATAAAAAATGGGGAGATGAAATGAATAGACACTTCTCTGAGGGCGACAGAAGAATGGCCAACAAACACATGAAAGCATGCTCACCTTCACTCATCATCAGGGAGATTTAAACCAAGACAACAATGAGATACCACCTTACACCAGTGAGGATGGCTCACATCAAAAATATTGGCAACAATCTCTGTTGGCGGGGATGCGGTATGAAAGGCACTGCTGGTGGGAATGCCCCCTAGTCCAACACCTATGGAGAACAGTCTGAAGAATGCTCAAAGAACTCAGAATTGAGCTGCCATTTGACCCAGAAATTGCCCTCCTAGGTATCTACCCCCAAGTTGGAAGGACATTCATTCCAAAGTATGTGTGCACCCTACTATTTATCGCAGCACTCAGTATAATAGCCAAGTCTCGGAACCAACCTCGATGTCCAACAACAGATGAGTGGATCATTAAGATGTGGTATCTATACACAATGGAATACTACATGGCAATCAGAAATGATACAATCACAGACTTTGCAGCAATGTGGATGGACCTAGAACATATTATGCTAAACGAAGTAAGTCAGAAGATGAAAGATAAAACACAGAATGATAGCACTATTTTGAAGCACCTAGAACACATACCTGATATACAACTAATACTCAACAATCAAATAACAGGCTTTAACTGGGTAGAAACTCCAAACACTGTAACAGTCAACATATACTTGGGAGTAGTACCCAAAACACATGAAAGAGGAACAACACAAACTCTTGACTACATATACCACGAAGAAACCAGTAACAGCAGAAACATCAGCATAGAGAGAACATGCATGCAATCAGCCTTATACTGCAAAGGCCCATAATAATCCCTTAGATATCTTATACAGGATTACAGGTAAAGAATATCATGGGATATCACTGACTCCAATGGAAACATCTATGTTTAAAACAATATGTTTTAATGCCTTAATCTTACTATATTTAAAATAATCTCTCAGTTTTTCTGACCACAGGCATTCTTGGATACAAAGGGTGGACAAACTAAGATGGCATCTTGGGGCTCAGTCACAGGAGATACCATACCCAACTTCCATTATGAGAATGTCCTGAGAAAACTATTTAGCATACACTTTATCTCTAGGTTATACTTTTTTTTAGGTATTTGAAGCATGTGACCAGTCAGACCACCGAAGCAGCAACTGTGACCTCCAGACTTATACTACAGGCCCTACTCATCGAACACATTCAAGCAAACTAGCATTCCCTTGCTATTTTCTCCTCTCTTCTCACTACTTTCTTTTTTTTTTCTTCTCCTTTTTTTTTTAATGTATTTTCTCTTTTCTTCTTTCATGCCCCTTGCATATACTTTTCCCTTTCCCCTCTTTGGAAATCAGACTATCCCTTCACTCCTCAATTCCATCCAGAGCTCCCACCTTATTAAGACTCTTCACCCTCAGTTCTTAATCCATTAGACATCAAGACTGACCTCCTATCCCAACGAACCAGCACCCAGCACCTAAGCGAAGGGACACCCAGTCAAACCCACACTTCATTCCCTGCAAGAAAAGGTAACCAACTCCCCTGCTGACTCATGCTGTGCGGCCCTCCCTACCAACTCTCCCTAACGTGGACTGTTACTTGAAACCGGACTTAGCTCTAAAAGTATCCCCAATGCAAGAACACTTCCAAGACCTCCCTGCCGCAAATCTTTTGCCAATTTCAAGAAGGTCAGGGTGTGTGATGAAAAGGTGCCCATGAATCCACACACTACATGAAAACCTCAAAAGACAATGGGGAAACCGATACTTCCATCATAAGTATAAGACCTGTATTACACCTCTTTACCTGCTTTTCCCCAAAAGTAAGGTAGTCTATTGCATAACTTTGTTCCTTTAATTACTTTGTTATTTCATTTATTTAAATGTTTGTTCTTCATATACATACGTGAGCACATATATTTTTATTCCTATTTTTATCCTTTTTGGGTGTGTGTTTCTGTTTTCTTCTCTTTTCATCCCCAAATGCACAGGCAATATAATGTAGCACCATTTCTCCCTGCAAAGACACACTAAATAAAAGGGGAAATCTTATGTATAAAAATGAGCTCTTATCTACTAGGGATAAGAACTCATACTTGCTTACGATACAGGGATATCTCCCACCTTGAAAATATGTCACATGGACCCAACTTAGTCCCCAGATGATTAGACACCATCTGTCCAGCCTTGAACCCTGGATCCCAGACATAGAAATGGCACAGTTCTTCACAACAGCTACAGGAAACAAATCCCATCCAGGACATCCTTAATACTGCTGGAACACCAACAAGTGCCAGCTCTAATATGATATCCTGACAACGAGGAAAATGAGAACAACTTGACCTAAGAGCAGGTTATCCTACCTCACCAGCTAATGATAAGACAAAATCAGAAGACTTGTCACCTTTGGTCTGTCCAAAAGCCAAGATTGCGATTTACAGATGACTGGCTGCTAGAACCATGACCGGATTGTATGTATCCTGGGACCAATAAAAAAGCCCTAGTCTAGGGTTTGAGCTACGACCTGCACAACAACCATGATCTCCAGTTCCAAAGGTCTGACTGAGCCACTTGCAAAGGAATGGGTCTTTTGGAAACACAACAAAAGACGCTATCCTAGGTCCCATCCTAGGATCAGCGTAAACACCAAGACCACCAACCACAGAAGTCAGATTAAAAGGACACTGAGGGAACAGAACTTCTAGAACCACAAAGAAAGACTTCATCATAAGTTCCACTCCTGGACCTGTGCAGATACTGAGATCTCTAGATACAGAGGTCTGATTGTATCACCCAGGATGGAGCAGAAGTCTTTCAAACACCACAAAAGCACCAAGGGGGAGAATAAATGAACCTGAACGGAGACTATAGTTAATCTCATGACAATATATTCCAAGGGTGGAGAAACCCCGTATCTCTTAGGCCAAGAAAACTCCTTTTCGAATGACCCCAATATTTACTGTGCCTGTGCAGGAGGGGAAAAAAGGGCAAAAAGCACAAACATTTTTATTTTTATTTATTTATTTTTAATTACCTATATACTTTTGTCGATTTCTTTGCTCTGGTGTGTTTATTGAAGTTGTTGTCTCCTTTTATATTTCTTTTTCTTCTTCTTTTCTTTCTTTATGTGCTCTGCCATGTTTTTTTTATCTCAAGACCATGGCTTTTTCGTGGTGCTTATCTTTATTGTTGGAGTGCTCACTGGATATTTTATTTGACACTTCTTTTTGTACTGTTGGGGTGTTTCACCTTCTTTTTCCCCTTCGTCTCTCAAACTGATGATGAGAGCCTCTAGAAGGATTCTGCCCATTTTCGGCATATTTGATTTTTACCCCAGTTTATTACTTTTCTCTTCTTCAAACAAAGCCACATAATTTGAACTATCTAGTCCTGTCTCCCAGTAAGAGGGGGAAATAAGGGAGGTACCAAGACCAAACAGGTGTAAGACTACTAAGTAGTAAGCTAGGTACAGAGGGGACCACATATTCTAGCAGCCCAGGGGTGAGGGAGGACGATATGGGAGGTAGGACGAGAACGGAGGTGTAGGGAGGACAAATCAGTGATGGGAATCCCCCTGATTTTATGTAAATACCTAAAATATTATTGTCAACAACATGTAAGGCACTATGATCAAAATAAAAATTACATTAAAATCATATAAACAGTGATAACATTTTTTATATTCCCATTGGCCATCTTTATGTTATTTTTGAGGGATTATATGCTTGTATCTCCCCATTTTTGATGGGATTGTTTGTTATTGAGCTTTGGGAATACCTTATAATATCCTTGATTTTAATTCTTTGATATGTGAATATTTTTTACAATCAGTGGAGCTTTATTTTAGGCCTCATTTCTTTTACAGTGCAGAAGCTTTTGTTAGTTTGTTTGGTATAGTCCCATATGTTTGTTTCTGCTTTCAGTTTGTCAATGGGCCTAAACATAAGACTCTTCTGATGTCTATATATTAGGTTCTACACATGTTTTTCCTGAATATATTTTGATACCAATGCCTTTAGTCAATTTTGAATTAAATTTTGTGCATACTATGAGTGAGAGTGGGTGTGATTTAATTTTTTTATATATGGCTATTCAGTTTATTTTGCACTATTTCTTTAGGATTTTCTCCTCTTTCATGTCAAGCACTTAGCCTCTTTGTTGAAAATTAACTGCCCAGAGATCTGGTATTTTATCTCTGGGCTCTCCATTATATCCCATCAATTGAGATTCTTTATTCCAGTAATACCACATGCTTTTATTACTATACCTCTGTAGATTAAAGTCTGGAATATAATGACTTCCATCTTTGTTCCTTAGGATTGCTTTGACTATTCTGGGATTTTTATGGCTCTATACAAATTTCAGAAATATATATGTATATATATATACATACATACATACATATATATATATATATTCTAAGTCTTTTAAACTTCCATTGGTATTTTGATGGGAATTTTGTTGTATCTGTAAATATAGCACAGTTTTTCCAATTCATTTATCTGTATTGACTCTTAGCTTGATTTCATATTTTGTCTACTGTAACTAATTCTGCTGTACACACAGCATATCCTTTGACCTTAAATGTTTTCAGATCCCTTGGATAAATACTTAGGCATGGTGTTGTTGAGTAAGATGTTGCTTTATTTGCTTGGGGGAACTACTATTTGTTTTGGTTATCAGGGCCTACCCATGACTCTGTCTGTGCTCAGGGGTCACTCCTAATGGGATTCAAAGGAACCAGAAGTGTTATGTGTGGGACCATGTGTAAGCCAAATGTCTTACATGTTGTAGTCTTATTTTATAATCTCCATATACATTTCTATTTTTATTTATTTATTTATTTTTGGTTTTGGGTCACACCCGGTGGTGCTCAGGGGATACTCCTGACTGTCTGCTCAGAAATAGCTCCTGGCAGGCACGGGGGACCATATGGGACACCGGGATTCGAACCAACCACCTTTGACTTAAAATAACTGGAAAACTTGACTGACTCTAGCCCCTAATACTGAGCTCAGATATGGAGTAGCCCAGAGCCCAGGTATGACTCTAAAACCAAAATGGCAAATCAAAAGGTAAATGAGTCTACAGAAACATACAAAAGAAATATAGGTATCCCCTTTAAGTCTTTTGAGATAGCCTGAGCACATTTTCATCCTGAACTGTGGTCTTGTGAACTCTGAGAAATAGTTTGCAGAAGTCAGGGATCAGATAGTGTTCTCAATCTGAATTTTTCTCCAGTGCCAAATTTAGTAGCAAGCAACAGCACCAGTGAGGGAAGGTGGAAGATAAAGGACTGCATATAATCTGCATATAATGAGTTATCAGGAAGGGTGGCTGCAGGTTTTTCCAGGGATGAGTCATGGTGGTGAATAAGGATGTTCTGGAAAATCAACTCTTCCTCATTTGTCATGAAGACTTGGAGAGCACATGAAGGTTTTTGCTTGTTTGTTTGCATGCTTGCTAATTTCATATGTGAACTTTTATTCTAATATTTTCAAAGCTAACCGATTTATTAAAGATAGGATTTTGTTCTTTGAGGCAACACATTTTGGTGAATTTGAGATACAGTACAAGTTGAATGCTGAATCTGAGAGAGGAAATCTAGATGAAGAAGGCAGGCAGGTAGAGGAGAGTCACCCCTCCTTAAATAAGTTCTGGGATGTAATAAAATTCTTAGGACATAATAAAACTAAGTGAAGGGAATAGAATGAGTTACTCTGCCACTACTAGCCTTTAGCATTACTGCCAGGACCACTCTTTCAAACAGTATTCAAGGCCTGATAAGATCTTTACCTGGCACCACTGCAAATCCCCAAAAGACTGGACTTCCCTCTAAGAGAAGCTCCAGTAAGAACAAAGGTCAGAAAAAGAATACCAAAAAAAACCCAAAAACAAACAAACAAACAAACAAAAAACAACCATCAGCTGCTCCCAACTCTTCCCTCTGACAACAGGTTCTTATCTAGATGAAATCCCTATGTAGAACATATTTGGAGAAACAGTCTAAAAGCCAACATGGAACAAAGGAGGGGTGCACATTTGTGTTGCAAGCCTCTGCACATGGTGACTGCTTATACAGGTCAATTGCATCTCTACTCTTGAGATGTGAACTTCCATACTTTAGCTCTGTGATGTGTATTGGGGCTCTTCAACTTTGGAGAGGCCCATGTTCTCCTAAATGAGTCTCTCTCCCTTTCTCTCTCTCTCTCTCTTCTCTTTTTGACACAGATGAGAATTTATTACTAAAATCATGTATGGCAAACATGAGCTAAAATTAAAAGACAACTGAGTGGAAGAAAATATTTGCACTCAACATATCCAATAAAGAATTGATATCTAGGATATAGATAGAACTTACAAAGATTAACCACCAAATGTAAAAACCCCATAAAATGGGGTATCTATCCCCAGAAACAGAAAAACATTAATTTAAAAGGATGTATGTGCACTGTTACTCATTGTAGCACTCAGTACAATAGTTAAAAAATTGGTATCAACCTAGGTACCCAATAATAGATGAGTAGATCATGAAGATGTGGTACATATATACAATGGAATACTGCAGTGCTATAAAGAATGATGAAATTATGCAGTTCAGTGCGACATGAATGGAACTGGAAGATATATTAAATGAAGTAAACCAGAAAAAGAAGGATAAAAAGAGAATGATATAAGTTATATGTGGTATTTAGAATAATTGCATGAAAGAATGCAGAGGTTTAAATTGAGGTTGTCTAGAACACTCTTGATCCCAGAGTATAGTGAGGAGAAGGAAAGAAATTGAGTGGAGGAAGAAAAAGACACTTGAAATAATGGAGGAGAGGGGTCAAGAGGTCTCAAGTGTATTTGTGGTGTAAAGAAAGGACAGACTTTAATATACAAGCTATAGTGTTAACAATAATGAAATTGTGAGAACCAAACTGTAATAAACAAATTTAAAAGGGTGCTTGTAATAATGACAGGCTGGGATGAGTTGGTGGTGGTGATATGGGATAGACTCTAGGAACATTGGTGGAAGTAGGTTGACATTAGTGGTAGTGGGATTGGCACTGCAACATTTATGTCTAAAACTTAACTGTGAACTACTTTGTAAATCACAATGCTTTAAATTAAAAAAAATAGTACCCGGGGTAAAGAACTGGCAAAATAGATACCTCAAGTTGTTAAAACATAATAGATTAAAAGAGATTTGATATGTAAAATATTTTCTTAAACTTGTAGTCTACAATATTTGTGCCTAGATATGAATTCACTCTTAGTGAATTTCCACTTTACTAAAATGTGGCAAAGATCCTCCACAAAACACAAGCAGACTGAATTAAACAATTCATCAAGAAAGTCACACATGACAAGTAGGATTAATCACAGAAATGCAAGATTTAACAAATGCAAGTCAATACATATAATATACTTTATCAATAAAGGAAAAAATCAAAAGCATCTGATCATAGCAATAGATGCAGATAAATCATTTGACATGGTTCAGCATCCTTTCATGATGAAAACTCTCAACAAGATGGGAATTGAGGGACCAGAGTGTTGGTGCAGGCGGTAGGGCATTTGCCTTGCACGTGCTAGCCTAGAATGGGCAGTGGTTTGATCCCTCAGGGAAAAATAAAAGTCTTTTTGTTAATATTTAGCACAGAACAAGTTTACCAACTCTCACCACCTCTGATCAGTATAGTACTTGAGGTACTAGCCATAGCAATCAGGCAAGAAAATATTAAGGGGATCCAGTTGGAAAGAAAGAAGTCAAGCTCTCACTGCAGATGACCTGACACTATATTTACAAAATCCTAAAAACTCTATAGAAAATATTCTAAAAATAATAGATTTGTATAGTAAAGTGGCAGGCTGTGAAATTAAAATGCAAAATTCTATGATTTCTATATATACATAATGAAAGAGAAGAAAGATATTTAAAAAACAATTCCATTCAGAATTTTGCCTCAGAAAATTAACTACCTTGGAATAAAATAAAATATGAAAAACCTACACAAAGAAAACTACAATGCACTGCCTCAACAAATAAAAGAAGATGCGAGGAATTGGAAATACATACTCTGCTCATGAATTGAGAGGATTAACATAATTAAAATGGCAATAATTCCAAAGCATTGTACAGATATAATGCAATCCCTTTAAGGATTCAAAGGTTATTTTATAAAAGAAATAGATCAAGCACTCCTGACATTCATATGAAACAATAAACCTCCAAGTATACCTAAAACAATCCTTGACGAAAAAGAGATGGAAGGTATCACTTTTCCTAACTTCAAAGCAGTTGTCATTAAAGCAGTATGGTACCAGAATAAAAACAGATACTCAGTTCAATTGAATAGACTTGACTATTATGAGACTGACCCTCAGTTATATGATCCATCTATCTTTGGTAAAAAGGTAAGAAATTTAAAGTGGAGCAAGGACAGTCTCTTCAACAAATGATACTGGGAAAACTGGTCAACTACATATAAAAAAAAGTGAACTCTGACCTTTTTTTAATGTTGTGCATAAAATTGAATAAAATGTATTAAAGAACTTAATATTAGACTTAAAAACCATAAGGTACATGGAGGAAAGTGTAGGCAGAACACTCCTTATCATTGACACTAAAGGCATTTACAAGAAGGAAAAACAGCTGGCCAAACAAATGGAAGCAAAGATTGACCAATAGGACTACATTAAACTAAGAAGCTTCTGCACCTCAAAAGGAAGAGTGACTAGGATATGAAGATTCTAACAAAATGGGAGAAGCTGTTTATCCAGTAACCGTCTGATAAGGGGCTAATATCTGAGATATACAAGGCACTGATAGAGCTAAGCAAGAAAAAAAATCTAACTCATCGAAAAATGGGTAGAAGAAATGAACAGACATTTCCTCAAAGAAGAAAAACAGAAAGTCAAAGGCACAAGAAAAAAATGTTCCTCATCATCAATAATGAGGGAGATGGATGTCAAAGCAACAATGAGATATAATGTCATACTACAGATACTGGTCACATCACAAAGGATAAAAAGAACCTGTACTGGCACAGATGCAGGGAGATAGGGACTCTCATTCACTGCTGGTTAGAATGTCGGCTGGCCCATTCTTTATGAAAAGCAATATAGACATTCCTATAAAAAAAAACACCCTAGAAATTGAGCTTTCTTTTGATCCAGCAATACCACTCCTAGAATATAACCTACAAGCCCCAAAACACAATGCAGAAAAGACTTCAGTAGTCTCTGTATTCCTATGTTCATTGTAGCACTATTCACAATAGCCAGAATCTGGAAACAACCCAAAGACCCAAAAAGTTGAGTCAATAATGAAACAGTTGTGCATCCTACAATCTATATAATGGAATACTGTGCAGCTGTTAGGGAAATTGAAGTCATGAAATTTGCTTATATATGACATATATGTACAGTATTATGCTAAGTGAAGTCAGTTAGAGGGAGAAGGGCAGACATAGTATAATCACACTCAATTGTGGAATATAAAAATGATAGACGGGGGGCCCGGGAGATAGCATGGAGGTAAGGCAATTGCCTTTCATGCAAAAGGTTATCGGTTCAAATCCTGGTGCCCCATATGGTCCCCCGTGCCTGCCAGGAGCAATTTCTGAGCATGGAGCCAGGAGTAACCCCTGAGCACTGCCGGGTGTGACCCAAAAACCACAAAAAAAATGATAGAGTGGTAATAATAATCAGAGACAATATAAAAAAGAACCAGGATAATCATTCCATGGTAGGAAGCTTGCTACAAACAGCAGGGAGAACAGTTAAGGTAGAGAAGGGACCACTATGACAATGAGAGGTTAAAATGATCACTCTGGACAAGATCTAGGTGCTGAAAGGAGATAAAGTGATATGTATGATACTCCTTCAGTGTCTAAAAGAAAACAAAAAGAGAGAGAAGAAAAATATCTGCTCCATAGGAACACAAGGGTAGGTGGGAGGGAAATGGGACATTAATGATGGGATATATGCTCTGGTGAAGGATATTTTTCATGGTATGACTGAAAGTCAGACATGAACAACTTTATAATTTAAAAAATCAACTGTTGGGGCCCGGGAGATAGCATGGAGGTAAGGCGTTTGCCTTTCATGCAAAAGGTCATCTGTTCGAATCCCGGTGCCCCATATGGTCCCCTGTGCCTGCCAGGAGCAATTTCTGAGCATGGAGCCAGGAGTAACCCCTGAGCACTGCTGGGTGTGACCCAAAAACCAAAAAGAAAAATTAACTGTATTAACAACCTTATAATAAAGTAATAAAGAAAGAAATTACTTAAAATTCACAAGATTTAAAAATAGAAACTATTTTCTATTATGTTCCTATAATAATGAAAAGAACATACCCTTTTTCTAATAAGTTCAGAAATATTGTTGATTTCATTAAGCATAAGTGGTAGCTCCTATAGAAAATTTGAGGTAGGAAATTTGAGGTGAAAATGAAATGTAGTTCCAGTGATACAATTGGTTAACGCTCAGTATTTACACAGCAGTATAAATACACAGAGAAATAAATGAAGTGTGTTAAGTATATAATTCTTTCTTTAGTGTTATAGATCCTATTCAATCACCACGTTTTGTTTTGTATTGTAAACCAACAGATCCCATGATTTATATTCTGGCCTCCTTTATTATTCATTTTCTATGTTAGATAAATAAATTCAGTAGATGAAAATATTTTGTTGCTTTTGCCAAGATTTGCTCTTTTCAAGGCTATAAATTTTAATCAGAGGTTTCTTTTAAACTTGTATTACACTTCTCTGCAGAGAACTTAAAAGTTAGTGGAGGTTATTGCCCTAAAGCCTTATAGAGCAATATAAATGCATCTTAAAAGAAAAAAATATAAAATAGAATGACTCTTGTGATTAAGAATTAAAATGGTCTTTTGTTGTGTCTTAGTTTTGTTTTGGGGCCATAACCTGAAATTTTCAAGAGTTGTTTCTGGTTCTGTTCTCAGGAATCACTACTGGTGAGATTTGGGGGCGGGGGGGGGCATATGGGATGCCAAGAATTGAACTTGGGTCACCTACATGCAATGCAAGTCCTCTGACACTTATACTATCTCTCTGGCCCCCAAATGGTCTTTGCTTTGTTTTGATTTGACCCACACGTAGCCAGGGTATGAAAGGCTTACTCTTGACTCTATGCGTAGGAATCATTACTGGCAATACTTAAGAAACTTTAGGAAGTGCTCATCTACTGGAGCCAGTCATGTGCAAGGTAAGTGCCTCAACTTTTATACTATCTATCTAACCTCTAGAATTGCTTGTTTTAAAGTATATAAAAGACAGGAGATGATTTTTTTAAGTTTTTTTTTCAGCCACACCCAGTGGCTATGTGATCAGAAATCACTCCCGACTTGGGGGACCACATGGGACACCAAGCGATCAAACCACGGTACATCCTAGGCTAGCGCCAGCAAGGCAGACACCTCACCACTCCACGCCCACTGCTCCGGCCCCCAGAAGATGATTTTATATAATAACGTAAGTCTGTTAAAATAATAAAGTCTGTTTAACATATTAAAATCATAGGTAACAATTTTTCATTATATTTATACTTGGTACTTGTCCCCTACCCCTAGTCTTTGTCTTTCTCTCATTCTCCTTCATCTCTTTCTGTTCTCCATGGATATAAAACTCAAATGGAGTGATCAAGAAGGAAAGGGTAATAAGAAATGGGTTAGTTAAGGCCTTGTAGGTCATTGAAATGTTATTTCCGAATACCACTGGCCAAATAGTGCTAATGGAACCTGATGCCTAAGACAAAGATTTTGCTGGATATGCTACCAAGAGAAAAAAGAAACACCAAGAATAGTTGCAACTAAAAGTCCAAATGAAGCTTCATGCTATCCAAAATATTTTCACTGTGATCCACAATAAAAAAAAAAAACCCTCTTTACAAACTTAATAAGGAAATGAAAAATACCCAAAAGCAATAGAAACTGAGATATGGTCTTCAGTAGGAAACTTACCACAATTGGGGAGGTAAAGAGGGGCTTTGGGTGGGACCAATGGGACAGTGGTGGAAGGAAGTGAACACTGATAGAGGGGGTGGTGCTGGAAAATTTTTGAGTTTCTTTTATTTATTCAAGATCTGAAAATATTGAATAAATTGATTCTACAACATAGCAATGGGTTGTGATTTGCAATTGAAAAAGCTTTGCTATGGTAATGTGATCATTTGGCTACATCCTGACACATGGATAAAATAATCAACATCTTTGTCAAATCAGATCATGTTTTGGTTAAACACTCCAATGGCTCTGATGTCTTTAAAACAGGGAACCACCATTAGCTCATTAATCAAAATCCAATGTGTATACAAGATATTCTGCTTTCATGACAGCTGTCATCATATAAAAATATTGTGTGGACTGGATCCCTATTAGAAAATGTAAAACATGTGAAATTTGGGTACATCATTTCTGAGAGGCAGCCAATATTTATAGTAGTGAGCTAAAAAGATTTTACATCAAATAAATAAATATTTAGCGTTCTCATAGAAGCATAGATATGATTCTAATTAATTTACTAGTAGATTTTTGTCTTGAGAATAGTCTTTGTCTATATTTGTTTTCAGAAAACTGTGAGTTTTAGATCTGTATTTTAAAATGTTTCAAGAGTTTCTGAAAATGTGACAGCTTGATTTTTATAAAGATATAAGCACTAAAACTCTTTCACGACGTGAAGTTAATTTTTAACTAGCTTATAAATTTAAATATTTTTAATGCAAGAAAGCTTATGTTTGCCATGGTATAAGTTCACCTTTATAGTGCACTTTGAATCTCCTCCTCTGTCCCACGTATTCTCTGATAAAAGTAGTAAATTTTTTTTTCTGCAGCACTGTCCACAGAGCTCCTGAAATGATGGAAATATTCTCTATCTACTTTCTGTTAGGGTAACCTGGAATTCCATGTGGTTTCTGAGCATTTAAATGTAGATTGTATGACTGAGAAACTAATTTTTAAAATTTATTCTTATCAAGGCACCATGATTTACAAACTTATTTGTTATATAATAGAGTTATTTAAGGCATACAGTGTTCTAACACTAATCCCTCCACTTTCTCTCCACCAATTTCCCCACGCTCCCTCCCATCCCAAAGCATTCTCCCTTTGCAGGCAAATAACAAATTTATTTCATATTGTTTGCTCCAGCAAAACTCAAGAGATTGGAAAAGAATTGTTATAAATAAATTGATAAAAGTCAATTTGGTGATTGATTGCTGTATGATTTTAACCCTTCTTAATCTAGTTGAGCAAAACTATAGCATTGAAAGAGTTCCCTATTCAATGACATATATTTGGAAGTTCACGCTGTCATTTAAAGAAAATTTTCCTAAGGCTCCAAAAAGTCTTTCAAATAAAATTGCCAATTTTCAACTTAATATTCAAAGGCAAGACGAATTGCCTTCTCCTCACCAGTACCATTCTAATCTCAAGACTTCTGTCACCTTTGCCACTCTCCAGGGTCTGAACAGATCTTCCTCAACATGGAAAGTCTTTGCACTCTTACTCATTTTTTTCTCTTGACTAAAGACTTCATAGGTCTTTTCTTGTTTGTTCATGTATTCTTTCAGCAACTATTAGTTGAGATCTGAAAATGAGTCATGCATTGTGCTAAGGGCTGACCTACAATAACAGAGAATAAAACAAAGTAGAAAAGGTATCCAGGGGCTGGAGTGATATAGTGCACCATGCCTTGCACATGGCCATCCTGGGTTCAATCACCAGCATCCCATAAGATCTCCTGAGCACAGCCAGGGGGATTTCTGAGTGCAGAGCCAGAAATAAATCCTGATCATTATCAGAGTGGTTAAATATAAATAATAGACAAATAAATGAAAAACTACCTATCCTTGTGTAGCTCTGGACTCATTAAGGTAATATTTATTATTTTTAGCTTTCCGAGTGTTTCTCAGTGCTTGGGGCCCTTGAGAATCTCAGAACCCAAACCATAACACTGCCAGTGATATTTAACCAAGTTGGTTCATGATTTATTATGAGGATCTGAAGATGTGATTCGGCTAGGGCCGTGTAGTATGTGACCAACAGAGCCAGTTAAGAGTTGATTAAGAGCCAATAGGGTGACACCTAGCCCAGCAGAGCACGGGGCATGCCTTACCAGGGATCAAACTGGGTTGGGTCCATGCCAAGTCTGTGTTCCTAATGTTTTGGGACACCTAGTGGTGTCCAGGGGCTTAATCTGGTCTCTACATTCAGGAATGTGGCTTGGAGGGCCATCTGGATTTCTTTTTTTTTTTTTTTTCATTTTAACAGACATTTATTCGAATATATAACGACAAATATTATACAGTGATATTAAAGGAAGTCAACGGCAAATCTTACACAGTGATACTTAAGGTACATGGTGACAATAAATGGAGGCCTTTCCACCAGTGTTGTCCTCCCTTCATCCCTATTCCCAAGCATATATCCCTTATCACCCTCCTTTATCCCCCAGAATACTAGTACATCTAAAAGCATATATGTTAACCCTAATGTAAACCTTTTTTTTTTCCAGTTCCAGATATTTTTATTAGTGGTTTCTTAATGGTTTGGAGTCAAGGGAGCACTGTAAAAACAATATTAATGTGGCAATTATCGTTTGCATGGGCCCACCAAAGTATGGAGTTCATGGAAAGGAAAAGCTTTTGCCAAAGTACTAGGAGACCCTAACCCTGGAGTTTCCTGATATAAGACCATTTCTAGGCTCCAGGCAAACTAGTTTGCCCAATCCCGGTCATCGTCTGTAGTGCCCACACAGTTATATTTTTCATAGTCTCTGTTGTTGATCTCACGTTTCTGTATAGAGGGTCCTGGCATCTGTATATCAGATGACAATGAAGTCAGGATGGTACGGAGCAGCATCTAATTTCAACTTCTAATTAACAGGCAAGCACTACCTACCCACTATACTATGATTTTAGTTCTAAATGTTTCTAACTCCTGTGTTATATCTTGGGTCTAGAACTATATAGCCTTTTAAAAATAAACTTAATAATAATAATAAATTTTCATAAACATCTTAAATCAGTACTCTGAATTTGATCAGAGAATAATAGTAAGAAAATAGAGGATTCTTAAATAGTTTAATAGCTTTTATTTTTTTTAACTTTTTTAAACCTTTAATAGTTTAAAAAAGTTTAATGAGGAAAGAGACCTCTTTATCTTGTTTTATTTATCATCTTATAGAATTTGACACATAATCCAGTGTTCAGTAAAATATTTTAAGGTATGAACAGAGCAATCTTTTAAAGTGTAAAAAATAAAACAATTAATATAGTCTAGCAAAGGAAAATAATACATGCATATTGATATTATTAATGATTATTGTAATTATTAAAAATTATTATTGACTTGCCTTATGATGATGATAAGCCTTCCTAGTTTATTATCTTTAGTAATGCAATAAAGGGGAACCATTCTTTGCAAAATGGGTGGTGGTGGGGGATCACTCCTGATGATAATCAGATCAGCTCTGTGGACTTTTAGGTACAGGTAGGTTGCTGTGGTGTCCTGGGGCACTAAAGTGACCAGCAGTGCCCAGGGGCATGGGTGGGAGGAAGGCATATGTTGCCAGTGATTGAACTCATGTCATCTACATGCAAAGCATGTGTTCAAGCCCTATAAAGATAATTTTACTCCCAAATTTTGAACCTTTAAAGTATAGGTTGTGGGAACCACAACCAATTGTGAATTCCATGAACCTTTTAATGAACAACCACAAAAGGAAGGTGAAAAAAACATTGCCATACCCTTTATAAAATTTAGTGAAATGTGCACAAATGAAGGGTAATCTTGAAAAAAAAATATGTTTAAATAGAAAAAGTTCTTGTAAGAATTTATTCAAGAGACCAAATTGATTAACATATTGAGGTGAACTAACATAACATAATATAGTTACATAACGTAGCATATACTATAATTAATATAATATAATACATGTAAGTCAAAGAACATTTCTATGCTAGACACTGTAGAGAACTGGTGAGTTCAAAGATAATGATTAGGAAACAACAGATAAAGAAGTACACAAAAAACAGATATGAACGAGCAGTCTGGGAAGATGGTGGCTAAACTAAAATATCCAACAAGAGTTTTAGAAAAAAATGGCAGAGAAATGAGATTTAGAAAAATTATAGTTGGTCATTTTTTTTCTTTTTTTTTGTTTCTTTATTGGGCCATGCCCAGCTCACTCCTTACTCTGTACTCAGGGATCACTCCTTGCAACCACAGGTGGCACTGGGAATTGAACCCTAGTTGGCAGCATGCAAAGCAAACATCTTGCCTACTTATCTCCATGACCTCAAGGCTGTTGTTGTGTGTGTGTGTGTTGCTTTAAATTATTTTTATGCACAGTGATTTACAATATTGATAATGATAGGGTATCATGCAAAAAACATACAGACAGCACACTCTCCACCAGAGTGTTAGCTTCCCTCGAGGTGTGTTCTTCAACCCTCATAAACTCCTACCACCCCCAATCTACTTCTCTCAATTCCCTATGATCATATGCTTCCTGTTAAAGACCAGTTCTGAATATATGCTGCTTTTGAGAAATTTCTATTTCTGAGGGAGATAATTATGTATCTGTGCCTCTTTTTCGGACTAACTTAATTCAGCACAATTTTCTCCAGGTACATCCATGTAAAGCTGGACACTTTAACGGGCTATTGAATTCCATGTGTACAGGTTCCATAAATGCATTTCATCGCTTGACTTTGAATTGGCAATGCCTTAGCCATCTAACATGCCCCATCTATCAAACCATGAATCTTTTATGCTTATTATCTTCTCTGAAGTTGCTTTCCTTTCTCTAAATCAAACTTGGCTTGTCCTGAGGTTAGTACTTTCCTAGAAATCCTTTGGAGTTTTCTTACTCAGACCCCAGCTTTAAAGTGTCTAAAGTGGGGACCAGAGCAGTAGGGCATTTACCTTGCATGAGATTGACCCAGGAGGAACCCGGTTTTATTCTCTGCAGCCCATATGGTCCTCCAGCCTGCCAGGAACAATTTCTGAGTGAATAGCTAGCAGTAACCCCTGAGCAACACTGGGTGTGGCCAACAACCAACCAATCAAGTTAAAAAAAATAAAGTGACTAAAACATCTTGCTCCTCTTGCTAGGAAGACACTTCTAAACTGAAACCAAGATTCAAAGAGGAAATACTGTAAATAAAAAGACTGATGAATTTGAATTATTTTAATATTTTTAAAACTATAAAAATGAGACTTAAGTCTTTTAACTTAAAATTTAACTTTTTAGGGGCTGGGAAGGTGGCGCTAGAGGTAAAGGTGTCTGCCTTGCAAGCACTAGTATAGGACGGACCACGGTTCGATCCCTCTGTGTCCCATATGGTCCCCCAAGCCAGAAGCAATTTCTGAGTGCATAGACAGGAGTAACCTCTGAGTGTCAAACGGGTGTGGCCCAAAAACCAAAAAAAAAAAAAAAAATAATAATAAAATAACTTTTTAACTTAAAATTTAACTTTTTAATTAAATTTTAACTTTTTAACTTAAAAATTAATTTTTAACTTAAAACATAGACTGAGACCAAAAGATGGTGCAGAGGTAAAGGCACTTGTCCTGCATGCAGACAACATGGGTCCAGTACTACGCATCACACCTGAGTCCTGCCAAGACTGATCCCTGAACAAAGAACCACAAATAATCCCTGAGTATTCTTGGATATGGCCAATATATCAGAAAAAGCAGAGACCCTAATTGGGATACAGACATAGCCTGAGATAAGTAAGGTATTTATAATGTCTATAACCAATAAAAGATTAGAAAACCATACGGTCGATACTTATAAAGCCCAAATATTACAAATAAGTAACTAACAGAAAAGTCAATCTGAATGATCAATAAACAAGAAATGTTCTTAAGCAAACAGGGAAATCACAAAAAAAGAAAAATTAAGCAACTTTAAATCCTAAAAATTTAACTATAAATTTGACTTAAAAAAAAAAAGAAAATCCAAAGCTCTCTAGAAAAATTAAATTTTCCAGAAATGCTTAAAAATGCCTTGACTGCTATATTCATATTTAATATATATGGTTTATAATAGAGGTAAAGGAAACTTGGACATTATTTAAATCTTTACCAATAGAAAACTGAGTTACTAAAAACTCACCTGAAAATATTGTTATACAATAGAAAATTAAGGTAAAGTATGTATTGTTGTTGACAACATGAAGAAATCTTTCAAAACCAATTCATATATGTTGGTAAATTCTAGAGTGGCATAAAGAATATAGATATTAAAATATAGTACATACTGAATGTAATATGATAAAAATCATAATGTACATATAATGTATTACATAATATACAAAAACTACATTTTAAAATATATTTTTTAAAATTAGACAATAAAATATGTGTATAGAGTTCTATGGCAATTGCTCTTTGGGATAAACAAGAAATGGCACAAAAGGAATATATTTTATATATAAAATTAATTATTTTTTATTTTGGGTCACACCTGACTGTGCTCAGGGGTTACTCCTGGCAGGCTTAGGGGACCAAATAGGGATCCAATCAGGGTCCATCCTGTGTTGGCCACGTGCAAGGCAAATGCCTTACCACTGTGCTATTGCTCCAGCCCCTAGAATTTAAAATTTTAAATAAAACATTTAAATCAAGTGACAATATTTCTTTATACTTCTGAATATTTAGAAACATTAAAAGACTTGTTTGCTTGTAATCTTTGTGCACTACAATGGCCATTTGCATTAAAACAGTCCAGATAAAAGATCAACATGATAATATCCTTAGCTGGTTAATGTATATTAAAATATAAGTTCTGTGGTGTGGCTGAGTTTATAAGCAATAAAAGCTTTAGTTTCTGTTTCCATGTAGGTTTATGATAAAGGAAAAAAGAAACTGAGTGATAATCAATGAGACTTAGATTTGATATATAAAACAACTCCTTATCTCTGCAGCATATTCAGATCCACTTGAGGATTTTGAGATAAGAGTTTTGCTGAAATAGCTTAGATCCTTGTTGGCTTGGAACTAGAAGTGGTTATATCTTTGATTTTCTTTGAAATTTTTTATTCTGCCTTCTAATTGGATAGGATAACTCAGAAGTTTAAGTAGGATTGACAAAAACACCAAGGAACTGAACACGAAAATTTGGGTCTCAATCTTCATAAAAGCCAAACCTAAAAATAGAAGTGAGTGAACTTGAGCAGAGCCTGCAGCAGGGTGGAATGAGGCAAGTAAAGTGCTGTCTTTCCTGTTTAGAGCTCCATGTTGTTTCCATTCATGCCTTAATATGTAGCTGCAGTTCATTGAATAAACAAACATGAGAAAGAAAATCCATGTTTATTAAATTTTTTGTTTTGTTTTTTTTTTTGGTCACACCTGGAAGGACTCAGGGTTACTCCTGAAAGTAACTCAGAAATTACTCCTGAGTGATAGCACAATGGAAGGGCGTTTGCCATATGCAGCCAACCAGGGATGGACCTGGGTTTGACCCCAGGCATCCCATGTGGTCCCCGAGCCTGCCAGGAGCAATTTCTAAGCACAGAGCCAGGTGTATCCCCTGAGCATGGCTGAGTGTGACTCAAAAAAAAAAATAAATAAAATAAAAAGAGAGAGAGAAAAAGAAAAGAAAAAAATTACTCCTTATAGGCTTAGGAGACCAAATGGGATGCTGGGGATTGAACTATGGTTGGCCTCATGGAAGGCAAATACCCTACCTGCTGTGCTCTGGCCCTGTATTATTAAAGTTTACAGTCAAACTTAGGAGGAAATAATTAGAAGATCAAAAAATGGCATTTGATCATTAAAGGCAAGATTAAAGAAGCATCAGTAGAGGCTGAGCTCACTGTCAATGAAAAAGGATTATGAAGAGCCCCCCAAAGTGGACACAATTTAAATGGCCACAACAAAGTGTGGACTCTTCAGCTGTGAGTTAACTTTGAATTAAAACCTAAGGGATGGGTCGGAGTGGTGGTGCAAACAGTAAGGTGTCTGTCTTGGATGCGCTAGACTAGAATTGACTGCAGTTCGATCCCCCCGAACATCCTATTTGGTCGGCCAAGCCAAGAGCAATTTCTGAGCGCATAGCCAGGAGTAACCTCTGATAGTCACTGGGTGTGGCCCCAAACCAAAAAAAATACAAAAACAAAAACAAACCTGAGGAAAAAACAAAATTGATGGTGGAGGTGGAGGTAATGCTTCCATGGTCCAGGAGTCACTCTCTTAACTTGGCCCAGGATATAACAGTTTAGTGCCTGCTAGGGTTCTGGGAGCCAATAAATCTATATTTGGAAGTGCTGGGGAGGGAGCAAGTGATCCCGGGGATGCAGAATTCAAGATCACATGTGAACCAAGTACTCTACCTCTTTAAATCATAATCTTGGTTCATTTTCAGAATTTAAAAAAATTAAAAATATATGTATTCTTAAATCAATGGTTCTAGTATGAACCCAGTCTGACACATTTCGGTGTATTAACTTGGTATACTTAGCAAGTAAGTAAAAAAGCTAGGTCCATGAGGATAGAATTTGCTTGGAAAAATAAGCCATTCTTAGAATCAAGCACACACACTGGGTTCAGAACTAGTTCTTTAGCACTGGTGTATGGGTGCCATATAGAGTATATTGCCTACTAATGATGGCCTTTAACTCAGCTGCTGTAGACAGGCTGATGTGTTCTAGGGAAATAGTCAGAAACATTGGAGTACAATGTCTTTCATAAGAGCACTTAAATAAGTTTAGGATTTTCAATAGTAAGGAATCAAAATCTTTTACTTTTAAGGAATTTACATTTAAGGAAGAACATTTCTTTCTGGAACCAGATTGTAGATTGAGAGAGAAATGAAAAAGGCAGAGAAGCATTTCTAAAACTGCTTCTTCTCTTTGTCCTCACAATGGGACTGCTAGTGACAATGGGCTACCTGCTTTCTTACATGGAAGTCTAAAACACAAAAGTCATTTATTTGTAATTCTGTCTCTATTAACTCAGATAAGATGAGTGTTTTTAACCTAGTGAAGTGGTGAAGGGACTGCTATTGACAGATTCTAGCTTTGGTGATATACCATGAGACATATGAAAGAGGTTTCTGAAAATTACGTTGGTTCTATAAGAATTATAAATAATTTTCTGGAGAAAACAGCTTCTATGCTTCTGTCCCTAGTGTGTAGGGAGAGTTGGGGAGAACAGGATATCTACCATTGAATAGAAAGCCTCACCCTGGAGACGGAATGATAGCACAACAGTAGAGCATTTGCCTTGCATGTGGCCGACCCAGGATGAACCTGGGCTAGATGCCCGACACATTATGTGGTCGCCAGAGCCTGCCAGGAGCTACTTCTGAGCTCAGAGTCTGAGTGCTGCCAGGTATGGCCCCCAAAACAAACAAAACAAACCAAAACAAAACACTTCACACTGAGAGCATGGGGCAAGTCTGGGTATCTGTGAGTATCTTGTGAGTATATTTCTGAAAGACACTTCAAAATGTAGTTATGATAATTCTGATACCCTCCAGTCTTTAATATGAACTTCGTTTCTCCTACAGTGCAATGAATTTAGGCCTAAAAATCACGTATTCAATGCAGCTGGAAGGAAGTTGCCTAAGAGCAGTTATCAAATATGTATGAGGATTAGGGACTATACTCCACTTACAGATGATGAGCCTGCTGGGATTTTGGATGAGTGAAAATTTAAGCAATACATTTGGATATGCCTCTGAGGATTTGGCTAAGCTACAGGTTGGAAGATATTTTGTATATGTTTTCCTTGGTTCCAGATATAATTGTACTTTAAATCTCAAGTCTATTTTTTCATTGGTCAGTTTGAACAATTGAAATTATATTTCAGATTTATCTTAAGTGATGGCATCATTTTATTTTTAATTCTAGTTGATATATGTTTCATTTCTTTAACAAGATGACCTTCTAGAGCTTATTGGGGGAAAGATGGGTGAATGTTTTCCATTAGTTTTAATACATCTACATCTGATATATAGGGAGAGCTTGGCTGGATCCTAACTAAATTTCTGTGCATAGAAATATGGTATCCTAATAAGGAAAATAAAACCTATGTCTATATCATTGAGTTTAATATGCATGCTAACTTTTTTTTAACAGTGCATCTGATTACATTGAATAATTTATTTAAACTCCTAAAGGATGGGGGACATTAAATTTATGTTACATGACTGTAAGACATTTTAAAATTAATCAGACCCTTTGAGTATGATTAAATTTGTGCAAGATTGCTGTTGATGATTAGAATAGTTATTTAAGATTTTTGTTAACAGTCTGTTACATGGACCTAATGGAAATATTCCAAAAGCAGTCTGTTCGCTCCCCCCTGTCAAATTCAGGTTACAGAGCTTTCACAGATGTTGTTAAGTAGACAATAGTATGAAAAGGGAATAGAACACAAATTAAAATCACAAGTGTACTCTAACTGCCAATGTTGAACTTTGGTTAAAAACATCTGTCACATAAAAGTAAACACTCAGAACTTATTGTGTCTTGTAACAATTGTCTTTATTTTTCATATCTTAGGCATTTCCATCATTTTCTATCACTACCCCCTTTGGAATTTTTCTTTTTTTTATTTCTTTTTTTTGGGGGGGGGTCATACCCGGCAGTGCTCAGGGGTTCCTCCTGGCTCCATGCTCAGAAATTGCTCCTGGCAGGCACGGGGGACCATATGGGGCACCGGGATTCCAACTAATGACCTTTTGCATGAAAGGCAAATGCCTTACCTCCACGCTATCTCCCGGACCCCTGGAATTTTTCTTATTTCTTTTTAAATATCACCAACTCTTCAACACAAGCAGCATTTGTAAGTCTTTGTATAAAGTGAGAGAAGCTAAGCATAGCTAAAAATCTAATAATCTGATAAAAATCAGAAAAAGTTTATGTATTGTTGCAAAGCTCATTGGAAGTGGATTGTTTAACCTACATAGGTCCATATAAAGTCAAATGAGATATTTAATTCCTCTTACAATGTAATTTTTCAGGCCATGAGTTCAATTTCCTTGACTTCCTAAGCATCACTGGGTACATCCCAATATATATTTAAATTAACAGATTCCGTGGCCCGGGAGATAGCATGGAGGTAAGGCATTTGCCTTTCATGCAAAAGGTCTTTGGTTCGAATCCCAGTGCCCCATATGGTCCCCCATGCCTGCCAGGAGCAATTTCTGAGCATGGAGCAAGGAGTAACCCCTGAGCACTGCCAGGAGTGACCCAAAAACCAAAAAAAAAGAAAGAAAAAAAATTAACAGATTCCAACTTTACAAACATATAGTTTCCATGAGGAATACTTTGATCCATTTCTCTTTCTTGTACAAACAAGAAAATTTTAGGATTTTCATCAGCTGTCTCTTGTAATTTATAATAACTAACATTTCTTCATATTAAAGATCATATTTCACTCAATACTATACTTCAGAAGTTTAAAAGTTCTGGTTTTTGTAAATTAGTATAGCTGCTGTGTAATGTGGTATGGGGAGTACTTAAAAAATTAAACTGTCATACAATCCAGCAATACCATTCCTTGGTATTTTTCATAAGGATGGGAAAAACACTAATTAGAATGAATATTTGCACCATTACATTTATGATAGAATTTCTACAATAACCAAAACAACCTAATTGCCAATGAACATATAACTGGATAAAGAAACTATGAAGTATATTATTCTGTCATTAGAGAGATAAAGTTGGAAAAATAGTATAGTGAGCAGGGCATTTGCTTTGCATGTGGCAAACCCAAGTAAGATCTCAATGTCCTGTAAGTTCCTCTAAGTTCTGCCAGGTGTGATCCCTGAGCAGAGCCAGGTATAAGCCCTGAGCACTGCAAGTGTGGTCCCAAACAAAACAAACAAAATCTGACCTTTTGAGATAAAATGAATGAAACTTACAATAATTAACTCAGGAAAAATAAGCATGGAAATGAAAGACAATTATTAGAATGCTTTATTCATGTATGGGCTGTTTATAACTGAAGTAAACATACTGCAAGAATAACAGAATTAAAGCTTCTACTAAGTAAAAACTATAGAGACTACCAGAGGAAAAGGATTAGTGGAAGGAATGATCCTAGGGTCTTTTTAGTGGTGATATTGGTAAAAATTATACAAAGATAGAGACCTGAAGATGGTATAAACTAATAAGACAGTGAAACAAACAAACAACTCTGCTGTGTTCCTTTCTTCTGTTTTCATTTTCTGTTTTCCAGGACTTTCTTTGCAGCACCAGTCTTCCTATTTAATCTTTTTCACTTTTTCTCTTGATTTCTTCCTTTATTTAAATATATCTTATAAATAAATTTATCTATGATAAAAAGCGTGCAATTTATTTAAAAGTTAAGTGCTCCAGCTAAGTATTTAACTCTTTTTAACCTCAGTTCTTAACTCCTTATAAAACAGAACATTGCTACCACCATAATCAGTTGCCAACCAGCTCCTAAAGTGAAAAGATATATTCTCAGCCTGAGTAGCTGCTAGTTCACTGCTATTGATTTGCTCTCAGTGGCCCTTTTTCTCCTTTCCTTCACTGTGAACTTTTTGCTTGCTACTTTTGGTTCTGAGAAGCCCCCAATTCGAGGATTTTTTCTTGATATGTTGTTGGGGACTGCTAAGAACCTTGAACAAAATGGAGTCCATCAGCCATTTTGGCATAACTGCCTATGACTACAGGCACACATGCCCTTGAAACAAAGGGAATAGCTAACCACAAACGTTAAAGTTACACAGAGCAGCCCAACCACCCAGCCAGGGGGAAGTTACCTATATAGAACAACTTGCCTTTGAGTTAGCAAAAGATTAATGTGTTTACAGCTGATGTTTTATTTATGCTTGCTGAAAAAATTTATAAAATCCTGTTTGGTAACATTTTATATGACTTGTGCTTTCAGTACAAACAAGATGTTTTTTGAAGATAATGATTAACATTTTACATGTGCTCAAGTCCACCTCTTTACTCCTCCCTATTTCCTGCCACCAGCTTGTGCTGATAAGCGCTTGCAAGCTGTAATTGGTAGAAAGTTGAGTGACATGCTTGTAATGCCCCCATGACGTGCTCTACCTATAAAAGCTAGTCTTCCTGGGCAATAAATTCTCTTGATCAGCAAAAGTTGTCCTGAGTCTATTTCTATTAACCTCTTGAAGTTTGCTTTTTAGATCGATCTGCTCGTGAAGACCCACAAAATTTGTAGCGACCCTCACCACCTCATCCCTGCAGGTGGGGGGTCTCCTCCGGGGGTCGCAATATGTGGCTGCTGGGAGGCATTTTTTAGATTCCACAAGACCAAATCACAAGCTGAAGCTGTGCTCTGGATTTTACCCATCCCCCCCCGATAATTTCAAAAAACTTAAGGGAACATATTTCTTTGAATATTCCTTTGATGTATTTCCTTAATAGGTATAATTCTTATTGAATATCTTCTTATGTAGAGGCAATTTCCCCCATTTTTGGGAATCTGTTTAGTAGGGAATTCAAGTAGATAATTTTCTCTAAGTGTTTAGAGTTCATGTTAGAACCAGATTATGGGCATTGTTGGGCTTGTTACCTCTGCCCCCATATGCACCAGTAATACCTTGTGGCATTGTTCCTTTTTGCACAGGCACATTAAAATAGGAAAATCTTACATGTGCAAACAAGTTCTAATCTAATAGAGATAGGAACACATAAATTTTTATATTGCAGTGGGGTCTTACACCCTGAACATTTGTCATAGTGACTTGATTTAAGCTTCAGAAGATCAGACATTACCATTCACTCCAAACCTTGGATACCAATCTACAGAAACAACCATGGTTTGCTATATCATCATTAGGAATCAACTTCTAACAGGGAAGGCCCTACTGTTCCCCTGGCATCGACTTACTCCAAAAAGGGTTCTTATGACACCCTGATGACTTAGTAACAGCAACAACCTACTTTCAGGACAGGGTTCTCTGCATTGCCACCTAAAGGTGAGATGAAACCAGATTTCACCTGTCATCCTGACTTCGACATAGGATCTGTATAGACATAGGATCTATCTACAGAAACCTGGCAACAGCAACCATGATTGTGAAGAGCTTTTAGTGAGACCATAGAGAATGACTTTGGGGTTGTACTTCCTAGTATGCCTGGAGCCGGGAGTTGGTCTTATGCCAGAATATTTCATGGGTAAGGTCTCCCTGTTTTTAGGCCAAAGATTTTTCCTTCTATTTTCCCCATATTTTGCTGTGCCTATGCAAGCAACAACTGTCACATACATCTTTTTTTATTGTATTTTTATCTCTTATCTATATAAAAAAGAACTTGTTAAATCTTCTGCTATTGTATTAATGATTTTATTTGTGATACAATAATTTTCACAAATATACTTGCTACTGAACTTTTTCTTCTTTCTTTTTTCTTCTCTTCCATTTTATTTTTTTAATTTTCTTTCTATTTTTTTAAGAACTTTGCTTTCTGTCATCTTGAAACAAATGTATTATGATCAGTTATGTCAACTATGTGATACATTTTCTGTAAGTAAAAAAATTTTAATTACTTTTTTAAGTCTATTTACTCATGAAAATGAACATTAAGATTTTGCTTTTGTTTTTTGGGCCACCCAGTGGTGTGTCAAGGATTACTCCTGGCAATACACTCAGAAATTACTCCTGGTGGGTCCATAGTGATAATACAGCAAGAAAAGCATTTGTCTTGCATATAGCCAACCAGGGTTCAATCCCTGGCATCCCATATGATCTCCCAGGCTTAATAAAAGTTATTTCTGAGCGCAGAGTTAGGAGGAACTCCTGAGAACTGCCAGGTTTGGCCTAAAAACCAAAATAAATAACAAATATTAAAAAGAAAGAAATTACTCCTGGAAGGCTCAGAGAACCATATGGGATGTTAGGGACCTAACCTGGGTCAGCCGCATGTCAGGTAAATGCACTGTACTGTGCTATCACTGGCAATTGAAACTGATATTTAAATATAATCTATACATGAATCCTATGATTTATTTAATAAAATAATTTTATATTGCAGTGATTTATTTAATGGGTAGTGACATTAATAAAGAGTCTAAGAACAGATAACTGGATAAAGAAATTTAGATGTATACACAATGGAATACTATTGGGTTATAATAAAAAAGTAAAATCATATAATTTACCACCTCATGGGTGGATCTGAAGGTATCATGTGGCATGTGGTCAGCCACAAGAAGAGGGACAGCTATCTAATTATCACTCATTCAGATAAGGGATGATGTGGGAATGTATAAAAACACATAGTATGGGAGGTATGGGATGAACAAGTAGTTAAAGATAAGAAAACTGAGGTGTCTGATCCCAGCCAAGAGCAAGACCAGGGGAGAAAAAGGAAAACACACAAAAACTGGGTAGTTGACCAACTATAGCAGGAGCAGTTGTGTGTTGGAGACAGATTTGGGACTAAAATCATCCATTTTTAATTGAACTGCAGTGTGTGAATTCAGCCAAGAATGAGGCTGCTCCACTTCGCTTTGAAGTCATTCATTTCTATCAAGGAACCTCACCACAACACAAAAAATAGCACCATATTATAATGGTCACAATGGGAAAACAGTGCAGAACACCTTCACACCTGAAGATGCTAGTTTTGAAGATCCAACCAAAATTAGGCACCTACATAACCTCTCTGATCAGGACTTAAAAGAGGATGTGTTAAGGCTGATCAAATAATTCAAAGAAATCAAGGACAGATAGCTCATAAAACTCAAGATGAAATGAAAGTAGAAATGAGGGAACTTCAAACAGAAATATCAGGACTTAAAAACATGGTAGGTAAAATGAAATCTCATTGGAAATCCTCACTAGCAGAGTCACAGTCGCTGAGGACATCATAATCAGTGAGCTGCACAACACCTCTATTCAGCAGAAGAAACTGGATAAAGTCTTAAATGAACAGAAGATAGAAAATATCCTCAAAATAAGTGAACAGACAACAATAGACATTGGGATAAATTTAAAAGGAGTGACACAAGAATCATTTGGGTGCCAGAGGCAGAAAGAAAATCTCTATGAAGAAGCAGCAGTCAAAGACATTATTGCTAAGAAATTCCCAGAGCTGAAGAATGCTTGAACCCACATCCTCGACACCTGAAGAAAACCAGTTAAAAGAGATCCAAATAAAACCACTCCAAGACACATCCTAGACACAAGTCACATAGATATCTCTATCTATGATAAAGCCATAGATATAGATAGAATACTGAAAGCAGCAAGATCAAAAAGGGAAATAACATACAAAGAAACAAACTTAGATTTACAGCTGATTTATCACAAGCAACACTCCAGGCCTGAACGCAGTGGTGGGACATAGTGACAGAACTCAATGAAATTAATGCTTTCACCCAGTCAGACTTCCAAGTACCCAAATATCCATGGCTTTTCTATATAAAATAATGAAATAGAATAAAGAGACATTAATAAAATCCCATTTACAATTGTGCCTCAGAAAATCAAGTACTTCAGAGTCATCTTAACTAAGAATATGAAAGATCAATATAAAGAAAACTTCAAAACATTGCTTCAAGAAATAAAAGAGCACACAGGAAATGGAGATATATGCCCTGATCATATATTGGAGTATTAGCATCATTAAAATATCACTACTTCTCAAAGTATTTGTACAAATTTAATGTAATCCCTATAAGAATATCCATAAAAATGTTCAATTAAGTAGACCAAACACTCTTGAAATTCATATGGAACAATAAAAGTTCACAAATATATAAAGCAATCTTTGGGAAAAAGAAGATGGAAGGCATCACTTTTCCCAACCATAAATTGAACTACAAAGCAGTAGTCATTAAAATAGCATGGTATTGGAATAAAGACAGACCCTCAGATCAATGGAATAGTCTTGAATATTTTGAGACTGATCTTCAGTTATATGATCAATTAATTTTTGATAAAGGGATAAGAAATACAAAGTGGAGAAAGAAAAGCCCATTTAACAAATGTTGTTGCAAAATTGTTCAATTACATAAAAAAAGTGTACTCAGACCTCTTATTAATATCATGCATTAAGGTCAAGTCAAAAATGGATTAAAGGGAGCCGGGAGGTGGCGCAGGAGGTAAGGTGCCTGCTGCCTTGCCTAGGACGGACCACGGTTCGATCCCCCGGTTCCCATATGATCCCCCGTGCCTGCCAGGAGCGACTTCTGAGCGCATAGCCAGGAGTAACCCCTGAGCGTCACTGGGTGTGGCCCAAAAACCAAAAAAAAAAATGGATTAAAGACCTTGATATCAGACCTGAAGCATAAAGGTAAATGTTAGAGACCAGAGACCAAACCCTGGTATGGAATTCTGCAGGACAAGCTACTTTGTATGGCCTGAATGAGTAACTTAAAGCATTAGCCATTAACCAGCCCTAAGAGCTTAAAGAAATGCTGCAGATGCACATTCCAGGAAGTCTAGAGATATCTTTGAAGCTTTACTACCTTAAGGTGAAAATTGGTTCCTGTGTAGAGATAACATGTAAAAGTTTATTCACAGGATGCACCCCGTAGAGAATGTCTGCAATGCTGGCTGTTCCATCTTGTCTCCTCTCAACACCCTGTTCTAATCGTGCTTAAAAGAGCCTGTGCTGATCAATAAACGGTGGCCTTGATAAGACATCTTTCTTGGTCGCCATCTCTCTTTTCCCCATTCTCTTTACGGCTGGGACCCCTCTTCAAACTCACGAATAACTAAGTCCCGAGGGTCGGGACAGGTAAATAGAGGAAAATGTAGGCAGAACACTCCATAACATTGTAGCTAATGGTATGTTCAAAGATGAAACACCATTGTCCAAGCAAGTGAAAGCAAAGATAAACAAACGGGACTGCGTTAAACTAAGAAGCTTCTGCATTTCAAAGGAAACAGTGATGAGGATACAAAGACTACCCATTGAATGGGAGAAACTATTTACACAATAGCCAAACAGATAAGGGGTTAATATCTAAGATATACAAGATACTGGTTGAAGTTTACAAGAAGAAAAATGCATCTAACCCCATCCAAAAATTGGGAGAAATGAACACTAATTTTCTCAAAGAAGAAATACAGGTGGCCAAAAGGCACATAAAAATGCTCCACATAACTAATTATCTGGGAGATTCAGATCAAAACAGTAATAAGATCACCTCACACCACAGAGACTAGTACATACCACAAAGAAAAAGTAGATAGTAGCATGAATGCAGGGAGAAAGGGACTCTCATTCAATGTTGATGGGAATGTCTACTGGTCCAGCATTTTTGGAAAACAAGATAGATATTCCTTAAAAAAAAAACAAACAGAAATTGAGGTCCCATATGATCCAGTAATACTACCACTAGGGATATACCATAGGAATCCAAAAATGTCCTGCAAAATAGCCCCCTGTATCCCTAATTTTGTTGCAACATCATTTACAGTACCCTGACTCTGGAAACAAAATAAGTGCCTGAAACAAAATAAGTGCTAAAGAAACTGTGGTACATCTACAAAATGGAATACTACCACAGCTGTTATGAAAAAATGTAGTTATGAAATGTTCTTATAAAGGTATTGATATTGAGATTATTATGAGATAAATTTGTCAGAGGGAGAGGGAAAATATAGAATAATCTTACTCATTTGTGGTGAATAAAATAATAGATTGTGTGGCAGTAATACCATAGAAAATAGAGATGAAGATCAGGAGGATCAGTTCATGGTATGAAGCAAAGAGTGTTGAATGTAGTTAGGGTAGTGACTACTCCATGGTGGCAGTGATGGCTGGTACTTGAACAAATGCTGAAAGGGAATAAAGTTATATGCATGCTGCCCTTCAATTAGCAATAATACAAAACAGTGTCAAAAAACAAAAGTGGTCAGGCAGTAAGTAAGGAGTGAGGCAGGGAGTAAGGAGACTGGATGAACTCTGACTGGGTGGTCACCATTATTAACTGCTTGTAAGGGCTGAGGTGCAGAGAGAGAACCCGCACCTTTGGGCAGGTAATGGGAGGAAGGAGACCTGCAGAGAGGCTCTGACTGGCTGGTCACCACCATTAACCGAGCTAAAGGGCTTTGGCAAAAAGGGGACCTGCACCTTTGGGCAGGTAATGAGAGGAACGAAACTTAAGGGCGAGGCCAAATCTCAGCAACCGTTGCCATCATACCCGCTTAGGGCATCACTCAAGAGAAGAGACCCAGCCCCATGCCACAGGTAAGAGGAGGGCTGAGACTCGAAGGTAGAGCACCAAGCCAAAACACCAAATGCAAAGAAATATGGGCAAACTAAGGAAAACACCAGCAGCCAGGGATATAGAGAGAAATCTTAGCAAGTTTCCAAGTTCGCTGAAACACACGAGCCCAATAGATGAGACCTAAAATTGGCAATGAAAACCATGGCAATAGAAATCAAGGAATCAATGGTCAGCGAGTTTAAGAAATCCATAGATGAACAAATCAACCAACTTAAAGAACTTTTACAGATGAAAGAATTCATACAAACAGAATTAAATTAAATAAAAAACGTCTTAGCAAGTCATAATAGTAGAATTACACAGTTGGAAAATTGCATAGAAGAACTTGAAGAAAAACTACAAATCAAAAATGGCAAAGAAGCCAATAAGGAAATAAGAGGTAAAGAAAATGTTAGGTATTTAACAAACAAAGACAAAAGAAATAATCATCGTTAAGGAAATTCAAATCAAGACAACAATGAAGTACCACCATACACCAGTAAGCATTGCACACATAAAAAATAATGGGACCAATCTCTGTTGGTAGGGATGTGGTAAGAAAGGAATTCTCATCCACTGCTGGTGAGTTTGCTGTCTTCCCACCCCTATGGAAAACAGAATGGAGAATGCTCAGTAAATTCAGAATTTAGCTGCCATATGACCCAGCAATTGCATTCCTCCTGGGTATCTATCCCCAAGATAGAGGAATATTCATTCCAAAATATGTATACAGTTCACTATTTATCACAGCACTCAGCACAATAGCCAAGATTTGGAACCAACCTTGATGCCCAACAACACGTGAGTGGATCATGAAGTTGTGGTATGGAATACACAATGGAATACTACATAGCAGTTAGAAATGACATAATCATGGAACTTGCAGCAATATGAATGGATCTAGAAAATGTTATGTTGAATTAAGTAAGCAGAA
>PVKC010000910.1:0-56956 GCA_004027635.1 Crocidura indochinensis | reverse complement strand
CATACCTATTTCAGATGCGTACATTAAGTCTAGATTTAATTTACATGCAAGACTCTTGGCAGTTAATTACAGCTTTTGGTTATCGTAGGCCTTTAAGTCTGATTCCAAATCTTCTACAAATAACTTTATACAAATCCCTGAGTCTGCATTACATATTTTAAACAGCTCCAAACTATTAACCTGCCTCACTAAAAATAAGTGTTAGTATCTTTTGTTCTTTTCAAAAGAGGCCACTGCTGGCAGTGCTAAGGAGGAACCACCAAAGTCACAGCCAGTGTTGCCCATGGCATGTGAGATGTGTGACCTTCCACTTGAGTGATCTCTCCAACCTAATCAGCATCTTTAAATCTGGTACCATCCTTTCCTATCTTCCATACCAGCAGAATACCATCCTTTCCTACCATCTAATACCATCCTTTCCTACTTTCCCCTGTCTCAATCCATACATACCACTGCTTTACAAAGAATTAATATACTACTAAAATCATCAAACACTTTGTTTATTAAAATATTTCTTATAATTCTCTATTTAGGATTTCTCCCAAGAAATAATCTCAATCTCCATTCCTCCAAACTATTGCAGTCCAACACTCACATTTGGTTCTACTCCCATTTTCATCTCACCTCTCACGACATTCACAGTCTCTGGTTCAATCTTCATTCTAGGTCCTAGGACTTCCATTAATTCACCCATCTTGTTTTACAACTAGTTTATCTAAGACTACACCCCTTTCATGTCTAGCTTGTTCCTTTACTAATTCTGCTCACTTGACTATATTTGTTGTTAACCAGGCATAAGGCAAAATTCTTCAGGAGAATATGTAAATAAATTTTAAAAATGGCTATATGTGGTTTTACACCTAAATTAACATTAATTTAAAAACAGTACTTTCATTCATCTTCTCTCTACCCAACTCGCCCTTACCCTATCAACCCAGATTTTTGCAAAAACCTATCAGTCTTATCTCTGTTCACTTGAACTCTTGCATTCTCACTCCTGCACAATCCCCACATCTGTGTCTTAAATCTTTTTCCTACTCACAATCAGAATAATATTTGTACTACACAAATCCAATCATGCTTTTCCGTGATCAAAATTCCTCCCAGGGGCTGGAGTGGTGGCACAAGCTGTAAGATGTCTGCCTTGCAAGGGCTAGCCTAGAACAGACTGCTGTTTGATCCCCCAGCACCCCATTTGGTCCCCCCAAGGCAGGAGTGATTTCTGAGCACATAGCCAGGAGTAACCCCTGAGCATCAACGGGTGTGGCCAAAAAACAACAACAAATCAAAATCCCTCCCAATAATGGGTTTTCAGAAAAGTATACAAAAATTCTATGTCTAGTACATAATAACTACCTGATATACCCTTATTATATACCAACAACAGTAAACTATTTCCAGATGTACAAAAAAACGTATGTGATGCTCTCTTCTCAGGGCTTTCCTGGTACCTTGCACATCTTCCCTTACATGAGCAAACTTAATAACCTTCAAAGCTTAGATGGTTTCATCTCCCAGAAGCTTCCCTTAACTTTCCCCCAGAAATCAGAATATGGGGGCAATGGTAGTGGCATTGTTGCACTGGTGAAAGCGATTGTTCTTTTTATGACATAAACCCAGCTACAAACATACTTGTAATCATGGTGCTTAAATAAAGATATAATTTAAAAAAAAATCAGACATTCTTTTTCTGCATTTAATTCATCCCGTGCACACCTCTATCCCAGTGCTTCTTTCACTATAGTCGGTCAACTTCCACATCTGCCTCTCCCACCAGAAAAAATGCTCCGAAGTGAGGATTAGTAGATTTGCATGAACACATGGGTAAAAGTTTGAAACCATCATTCTAAAATACACTAAGGTGATTAATATAGACCATTTTGTTTCATAAAATGAACATTTTAGTAAACTCAGGTACAGTTGGGAAGCACTTTCTGGTTGTTTGCTTTAAAAAGGAAGATTTCCAGGGAGACTCCACTACGAGGTTTCTTTTCTTTAAAAAGCAACATAGGCCTAATAAATTTGGAAAACTCTGGAGATTAAAGCAGACATACTTTATAAGAAATGCTCTCTTAACAGAAGCAGGTTTGACTATGAGAATTTTTGTCAACAATCTGAATAAGTTTGACTGTGAGAATTCTGTCAACAAATCACCTTTCAAGAAAAGGAAGTTAAAGTAGGGAATCATAAAAACTGCTATCTTATCAGGTTTATATTAACACAATACATCTGAAATCATGTTTATTCACCATTTACCAATATATTGGATATCAGATCTATTTTTTAATTTTGTTTTTTGGGGGCCCACTTCTGAGTCTGTTTGTGAGCTATATAGATTGCTTCTCAGGCAGTACCAGAGATAAACACAGGACTTTGGCATTGCAAAGTATGTACTTTAGCTCTTTAGCTACCTTTCCAGTACAGGAAAGAAAATTCAAGACATTTGCAAAAATAATTAGTCAATAATATTGTAAAATCAACCAACTTTATTTATTAACTCCCTCAATTAATTCAAAACAAGATGGGGGGGTTGCGTTGGGTCACACCTGGTGGTACTCAGAGGTTACCAATTCTCAAACATTACTCCTGGCTGGCTTGAGGGACCAAATGGGATACTAGGAATTGAAGCTAGGTCAGTTGTATGCAAATGCCCTACCCACTGTGCTATCTCTCCTCAAAATAAGAATTTTAAGTGACTTCTTTGGTACATATATCCTAGCAATTAAATTTACATGGTGGAGAGTAGACCATGTAATGCTCTGAAGTACTTAGGGGTTAATCTTACCATTGTACTAAGAAGTAACCCCTTTCAGTGTTGGGGGAACCATTCAAGTTGCCAGAGATTGAAATCAAGATCAGCCACATGCAAGCAAGAATCTGACCTCCTAGCCTATTTCCTTCAGTCCTCAAATTTTCATTTTTATAGAACAAAATTAATAATTTACTACATTTACATACTATCTGATTAAGTGTACACTTAAATAAGAAGAAAGTGAAAGCATGTTCAGAAACTTACAAAACCAATTTGAGATTTAACCTATAACTTACTCTGGAAGAATGAGCAGCGAAGGTCTGCTAAAGAGTAGTCTGCAAGCCATAATCATGTATGTGGTCACCAGTAAGTACATTTTATTCAGCAAATGGAAAACATCAGGTAATTCAGCAAGTCAGTTAAACATAAGTTTGCTGAAATCTTCTAAGATAAAGGCTGGAGGAGAATGTATGGGGTAAAAGAGAAAGAATGGATGACTACCAATATAAGGAAGGGAGGTGCTAAAGCAAAATGAAGTCCACTGTTGAAGTTTTTCGATGACTACCCATACTTTGCATTTAATTTATAGCCATTTTGTATACAGTTCCTCCTTGAAATGCTACCTGTCCACATTTTTTCACTCATACAAACACACATATGCATACATACATACAAATATTCTCTCTCCCTCATTTTCCTTCTTTTCTTGCAGTTATTCAAATTTATTGGCTGTTCCATCAAGTATGTTTCCATTCAACTTATGATGTCACACTTTCCTATTAAATTCAAAACTAATCCTATTTTTGTTGTTGTTTTTTTTAGGGGGCTCCTAGCACTGCACTAAGAGATAACTCCTGATAATACCTGAGGAAATATATGAGAAGTCAGTGAATTAAATCATATCAGCCACATGCAAGGAAAGTGCCTACATGCTATATTATTTATCTGACCCCCAAATTAGTTTGGTTTTTATTATGAAAAAAATTAAAAAGATAAAAACAGTTTGATAAAATGGAAGTGAGAGATAAAAGAAAAGTATCTGCCATGGAGGTAGGTAGAGGGCAGAAGGTATGGAAATTAGAGACATTGGTGGGGGAAATGTGTACTGGTAAAGGGTATTGAACATGGTGTGACTGAAACTCAATCATAGACTACTTTGCAACTATCTCTTGGTGACTCAATTAGAGAATTTATTTTTAAAAATACTTATAAAAACATTGGGACAATAAAATATATATGCTGCACTATGCAAATATTTATATCACGGCACTCATCCCACACCATATAAATGTTTTCTTTGCTATGTCCTTCATAAATCAATAAATTTCTTAAATAGCATGGACTTGTCTTGCTATCTTAATATCAACATAGCAGAAACCAAAGCTCCATATGTACCAAGTACTTTAAGTATTTGCTGACTTATTATCAAATTAGAAGACACTGCTTCTATAAGTATCTACAACATAACCAGTTATTTATAAATGTCTAAATAATTTATCAGTCATGATAATCCTAACAGTAATTACAAAATGTTATAATCACATTAATCTCAAAAAATATATATCAGGAATAACATCATACTTGACATATTTAATCAATTAAGTCAAATAATGAATTTCCATATATTCATATTAACATCACTGATACAGCATAATTTTTTTACACACAACATTATACAAAGCTAACTCTTGCCTGTAAAGTCAGGATCACTCCTGGATGGACTGGGACAACTGTGGGGTGCTGGGAATCAAACATAGCTTGGCTGTGTGCAATGCAAGTGTCCTATCAGCTATGTTATCTCCTAAGGCTAATAACCCTTAAGGTTATTTTTTATTGAACATGTTTTTGATGTCTTACCCAAATTATTGTATTTGATTTAAAAATCCTTATGAATTCTCTTTCTTTGAGTGCTCATTATTATCGGCTATTTTCTTCTGTGAAAATGCAAAATTAGGGGCCCGGGAGATAGCATGGAGGTAAGGCGTTTGCCTTTCATGCAAAAGGTCATCGGTTCAAATCCCGGTGCCCCATATGGTCCCCTGTGCCAGCCAGGAGCAATTTCTGAGCATGGAGCCAGGAGTAACCCCTGAGCACTGCCAGGTGTGACCCAAAAACCAAAGAAAAAAAAAAGAAAAAGAAAATGCAAAATTAGATTCCTGCCATGCATTTTGGCACACGGAAGACATTTTGAACTTTGGTCTCTGCTCTGTGAAACTGCAGTAAACTACCCCACCAGAACATCTCTAGAAGGTACAATAGCAGAAAACTTCTCCTAAGGGCATGACAACAAAAATTGATGTCTCTGCCCATAAAGGGAAGGATCATAGGAGTAAGGCCATTCCACTTCACTTCACCATCATGCACATCTTCTAGCCAATGAAACTCAGCACAACACAAAGAAAAAAAAAACCTACAAGCATGACAATGGGAAGACAAGGCAGGCCAACACCATAGAGAATACCTGATTAAAACAAACACCATTAAAAGCTGCTGCTGCCTGACCATCAGCTGCAGATTTTCAGACCAATCTCATTCAGAAGCATCTGGGGAAGCTGTTATTGGAGGTGAGCTACTACCACCCAAGAAAGGTGGAGTCTGGTAGTAACCGAGTGCCATTACAAGTGGCTGCTGCCTAACCACTGACCTTGGTTTTTAGGACCAATCCCACCCAGAAGCCTCTGGGAAAGCTACGTGATCAAAGGTGAGGTAGCACCTCCAAAAGAGAAACAGCAATGAAAAATAAATTAGTGACTACAAGATCAGATGCAGAACAACTTCATACAATGGAAGTGATTGGAAAAGAGTCTTAAAGCAAACTATCAGACAATGGAAAAAATCCTCAAAGAATTTGAACAGATGAAAATAGAAGTCTTTGATAAACTCAACAAAGCAACTTAAGAATCATTTGAGTCCCAGAGACCCAGGAAGAATCAAGACTCAAAAACATCATCACAGTGAAAATCTCAGTGCTAAAGAGTGTATGCAACAAAATCCTGCATGCCCTAAGAGTCTTAGGTAAAAGAGATCTGAAGAAAAGCAACCCAAAACACATCCTAGTCACCATGAATAATCCCACATATAAAGATAAAAATACTGATCAAAAAATGGAGATTATGTACAAAGGAGCATCCTTAAGATTTACAGCAGACCTGTCACAGGAAACCCTTAAGGTCAGAAAGGAATGGTGGGATATAGTAACAAAACAGCTGAAATGCATGCTTGTACATGTGAAACCTCGGTTCCATCCTCAGAATTGCAAGTTCCCCCGGGACTTCCCCTAGCACCAACATGTGCTTCCTCAAAAACAAACAAAACAAAATAGCAATGCCCCTGCTTTCTAAATTCAAATTTTCTCAAGATCTACCTGTCAGCAGAACTGATTCCAATCAGATGTTCTTGCTTCTCCTCCACCCACTGTCTTCAAATGCCACCTCTACCCACACACCCCTCACCCCAGCCACTTGAGAACACCTTTCTCAGGTTTTCTAAGAATGAAAGAGAAGAAAAAGAAAACACCTTGAATCTATTCCCTTAAACTATTTCAATGATTACAAGAAAATGTGAAAATAGGGCCCTCACAGTTAACTTTATATGGCAATTTGTCTAGAAAGCAGTGCCCAGATACTTGATCAAGTATTCTGGATGATTCTTTAAGTGTATTCTGGATAAGTTTTTTTTTTTGTTTTTTTTTGTTTTTTTTTTTTGGTTTTTGGGTTACACCCGACAGTGCTCAGGGATTACTCCTGGCTCCATGTTCAGAAATTGCTCCTGGCAGGCACGGGGGACCATATGGGGCACTGGGATTCGAACCAATGACCTTTTGCATGAAAGGCAAGCGCCTTACCTCCATGCTATCTCCCGGGCCCCGTATTCTGGATAAGTTTAACGTTTATAAAAAACAGATGTGCAATCCCTAGTGAGCATCGCAACCAAATATATGAGACACCCAGTCTTGAAAACATCAACGGAAGAAAAAGTAGAAGAGGAGGTGGAATGTGGGTTCTAAAGAAGAAAGCTTTCCCTTGCAGACCTAAACTTAAAACCTAGTTCCTTCCTTAAGTCTCCAGACTAGCAGAACATACTGCAGATCTTGGATGTGATACCCCCATAATCATAAGGTGTGTCAATTCTCAGTCAAGTCCCTCCCTTTACCTCCCTTCTCCCTCTTCTTATTTCCTCTCCTCTCATACATCTTTTTTCCTTTCCTCTCTTCTCCCCTCTTGTATCCTATCTTCTTTCCTCCTCCCCACACAACATCTTCATTTTCACCATTTTACTGGTTCTTCTTTTCTGTTTCTAATTCATTCATTTCCAAAACATTAAATATAAGCCATGGGCAAAATAATATATTTTATAACAATACTCTCAATTTATGTCAATCGCCCTACGCAGAGCTCAGCCAATGATTCCTTCCCAGATTAAAATTAGGGATTAAAAGGGCTATAGCTATAGTGCAGCAAGTAGGGCACTTGCTTTGCAAATACTATATATGGTCTCCTGTACACTGCCAGGAGTGACTTCTGACTGCAGAACTGAGCACCAATGGGTGTGTCCCTCCAAATTTAATTAATTTAATATATAAAATCAAAGTGGAAATTTTAAAAGACAGTAAGATCTAAAGCCAAATAACTTCACACTAAAATTGAGACTACCTTGGAGCACTCAAATTTCTCAAATTTACTTTAAGAAATCATCATACAGAGGAGAATCAACAGCATAAAATACCACATCTGACCTTGCCATAGAGAAACATGTTTTATTTTAACATGAATGGATATGTTATAATGCTGCCTTTTTTAAAAAATTAATCTTTGGGGCCAAAGAGATAGCATAGCAGTAGGGTATTTGCCTTGCACACAGATGGATGGTGGTTCAAATCCCCGTGTCCCGTGTAGTTCCCAGAGCCTGCCAAGGGCAATTTCTGAGTACAGAGCCAGGAGTAACCTCTGAGCACTGCTGGGTGTGACCCAAAAACCAAAAAAGAATCCAAAATAATAATAATCCTTTCAATTATAGATAACCATCTAAGCAGTACTAATATAAAGTTAGGATTGAAGAACAAACTAATAGAATATATTAACTGTAATGTGGTGATGTTTAAGAAAATCTAATGTAAAATGATAGTGTGGCACAAGATTATGTGCTTAGAAATGTAATTCAGTAACGTAATTAAGATTTCTGAATGCCAGAACTGCCTAACATGTTATATTTCAACTATAAGTTGAAGCCAAGTTACATTATTGGAGCAGAAACAAGTGCTTTAAATTTAATTTAAAGGAAATATGCTACACAACAAGTATATTTTCCTCATCATTTATCTATCTAAAATTTTCGAAGGTGTAGCACTCTATAAAACAGGAAAGTAAATCACCCTTTAACTCTAACTCATAATATTATACCCTACTAAATATTCCAATCACAAAACAAATAAGTATTTTCAGTTAAAACTTTTGTTGAAAAAAAAAAACAGGAAACTACATTACGTATGAGGCCTAGCACTACATATCCTGGTGCTTATGATCTTTTATAGGATCATATCTCTAAAAGATACTAAACTAGAACAGGAGAAGTAGTACAGAGGTTAGGGCATTTGCTTTGCATGTGGCTGACCCAAGCTCAATTCCCAACATTACATATAATCCTCTAACCCTGGATGAGTGAGCCCAGAGCACATATAGTCATGAGTAATCCTGAGCACCTGACCATGTGTGACCCCAAAACAAAAACAAAAACAAAAAAGTAAGACGAACTAAACTCAAAATCGGAGAAAAACAATTCTGTTGAGATTCAATAATTTAACAGGTCAAAAATAAAGACTTTAAAACACTGAATATAGATACATTTTTCAAGAATTCAACTTTACTTACTTGGCCAAGCAAACAGAAGCAAAAAAAAAAAAGCAAATGGTACCATATCAGTACTTAAGAGATCATGCAATACTGAGTGAGAACTAAACCCAAGATTCAAGCATGCTAGGAATTGTTTCACCCTATTGAGCTATCTACTCAATATTCACATGATTTCTTAAGCCAACAACTTTTTCATGGCACAAAACTCTTTCCTCAGGCCAAACCAGCTCAAAAGCATCAAGGAAGAAACAGTAATATCTATTCTCAGATATTTTATCTGCTCCCTCCTGAAAAGCAGCATTACATACTGTATTATATGATATATATGTATATATATATGTCATATCATATAACATATACTGTATTATATGATATATATATCATATAACGTATGCTGTTCCTTTTGGACACTTGTGAACCAGTGTCTGTCCCAATCTAGCTCGCATTTTTTTAGTTCCTATGATTAATGACTTAGAATATTGGTTTCCCCTGAACAAAAATTTCTTATCTGACTGAAAAAGTAGAGATCAACATATCTGTGAGTCATTTCATTTTAAAACCACTTTTTCCTCAGGAAACAATTTTAATTTTTTTGTTATTGGGCCATACCCAATGGCACTCAGGGGTTATTCCTGGCTCTGTGCTCAGAAATTGCTCTTGACAGGATTGGGGGACAAAATGGAATGCCCAGGATCGAACCCAACTTGTTCCTTGGTCTACCACGTGCAAGGCAAATACCCTACTGGTGTGCTATCACTCAGGCCTCAACAATTTTAATTATTTTTTTATTGAGACCATTGTGAATTACAAGTCTTTCGCAGTTGTATTTTAGGCATATAGTGAAGTGAATTAGGAACATTCCCACCACTAGTGTTGACCTCCCTCCACCAGAGTTCCCAGCATGCATTCCAGACCTCCACAATTAGTGTCCAGGTCTACCAGTGTAACAGATTCATTTTGTGTTTAGCTTGTTATAATTTGGGTCTCTTGATTCTATTGTCATTGACTTTGGCTTGGGTAATTAGTTCTGACCATTTTTTTTCCACCCAATGCATCTGAGACCACCTGGCCCATGGGCCCTGTGGTTTATTTTTTCTTTTCTCAATGTGTAGAAAAATGTAGAAATATGAGGTAAAACAAAGTGATTCATGCTCCAAGCTTTTATGAAGAGGGTGAGTACCCCCTTTTAGAAGATACAAAAATAACATTTAAAGGGGGGGGCAGTGTGGCAGGTTTTGTTTGGTTGGTTTTTTTGGAGTTTTTTTTTTTTTTTTGGTTGGTTGGTTGATTGGTTGGTTGATTGGTTGGTTGGTTGGTTGGTTGGTTGGTTGGTTGTTGGTTGGTTGGTTAGTTGGGGAGATTTCTTTTGTTTTGTTTTGGTTTTTGGTTTGTTTTTGCAGAGGCACAATAAATGTTGGAAAATTAGAAAGGAAATACCCATGACCTAAAAAGTAAAAAAACAAACAACAAGGTGTCTATACCCATGAAGCATACTGTTATAAGACAGACTACAGGCTCTAGACATGTTAATGGTCCAACCCTAAGGACTTTCTTTATGACCCAGGAAAAGTTCTACTCAGCTGAGGTTGTTGTAGTCAGTCTTCTATAATCAGAGGTCTTGATTTTTGTACAAATCCTAAATCAAAGTCAATTTTACTTCTTTTTTTTGGGGGGTGGGGGGCCACACCCGGCAGCACTCAAGGGTCACTCCTGGCTTCAGGCTCAGAAATCACTCCTGGCAGGCTTGGGGACCATATGGGATGCCGGGATTTGAACCACTGACCTTCTGCACTCAAGGCAAATGCCTTATCTCCATGCTAATTCTCTGGCCCCCAATTTTAATTCTTTAAAATAAAATTAAAGTCCTCTAAAATAGATTAAATAAGCAACAAACAAGACTTTCCTACTCCTAAAATATAAAAATATATATATGAAAACTTTAAATTCTCTTTTATCATCCTCAAAAAAGGTAGATGCACAAAAAAGCACAAGTTGGCCTAAAAATTAACAATTGTGCAAAAAATTATCGATATCTCAATCATGTTCAACTATGCTGTGGAGCTATTTCCAGAACAAAAGTGAAAGAAGCAATTAATATGTCAGCAACTGCATTACAAAACATTTCTTTCTTTATTCTTAGGTTCATTGGTAGGGTGTTTTAATATATAGTTCAAATGATAGTTTTGAAAGTCAAATTCCTTTTTTTAAAAAAAAGACACTCTATAACAGTGTTTTCCCTTGTCCAGGGATAAAATTCAATATGCTGGAGTAGAGGCCTGTTTCCAGCCTCGGCACTGCATGGTCCCCAAGCACCAACAGGAATAATCCGCAAGACCCCTGCTAACCCTAAGCACTGCACCTCAGTATGTGACACTGTCAGGTATGGCCCCAAAACAAACCAAATGTGGGTAATATAAACAACACTTTATATAACATTTTAATATAAGTTACTTGAAATTTTTCAAAATGTCCAAAATTTTCCATTTGACTAGCATTAATATTTTAATAATAGTACTATATAAAGGAATTTAAATTTAAGAGGTAAGGATATGATATAGTCCCAATATAAGCAATAGAATAAAACAAGTACAAATATCAATGGCCAGATTCATTTAAGTTTACAGAATATCAGGGTAACTCTTAATGTTAAAGTACAAGCTAATAATATTAAATACTATAAAACAGTACAGTGTAGTAAAATAATATACAATAAAATAAATAAATGTGTATCTCAAATTAATCATCTTAGAGGTAGTTATGCAGACAAAAGCAAGTATGGCATATAAAATCAATATTGAAGTGCTGAAGAATGATGAACTTTTTTTTTTTATAAAGGAATGGTGTTGGCACTTACTCAGCAGTACCCAAGGGCTTACTCCAGACTATGCAATTAGGGATCACTCCTGAATTTGGGTGGTTTGCAGGACCAAAAGATCTCCTGAGTTGGAACCTGGGTCAGCCACTTGCAAGGCAAATCCCCTACCACTATACTATTGCTCTGGCTCCCAAAACAATTTAAAAATAGTAAAATTTGAACAATTAGAATTTGTGTAATAACTAATAATGTAGGGAAGCATATGAGAACAATATGATGGAACAAAGCAGCACTAGAAAAAAACAACGATCACGTCATACTTAAAAAGGTCGACTAATTAAGACAACTGTAAAAAGTCAACCTATGTTGAATCAAACACGTAGGCTTCATCAATAGCAACTTCCTGTTATATGAATATATGTGCAATAATCCAAGAAAGCAAGTTATTTGGCCATCCTCTTTGCCACAAATACAATTCTTCCTCAGTTAACAAATACCCTCATCTCTTCCTAGGTCCTACTAACTTCTCAGCTTTCTGTCCTCTTTCACTCTATAAAACTGCACCCAAAAAATTAACATGTGTCTTCCATATCTTATTAAAGTATCTTAGGCTATTTTTACTATCCAAAAAGTTGCTTGGACATTGCTCTCTAGACTTTGCAATATTTCACTATTCTTGTTAAATTTTAAGTCATACAAAACCATTAGAATTGTGCTTTCCACACTGCTTTTTAAAATAATGTCTATGGATCCACTTAGTAAACCATCAAGTGAGACTGACAGAGAACAGATTAGTATTTGCCAGAGGATATGGGAAGATGGGTAACTAGAAGTGACTAACAGGTACAGGTTTTATTTCTAGGTTGATGGAAATGTTCTAGCATTAGATAGCAATGATAGATACAGGACACTGATTATATTGAAATCCACTGAAATGCACATTTTAAAACTTTATAAAAATTTCCAACTCTGACTTTCAAAGTTCTTCATAATAGTTTCAGATATACATGTTCCAAACCCATGCCACCAATGTCTCCAAGTTCTCTCCCATCCCCAATCTGCCTCCTTGGAAGGCACATATTTTTTAAGTTTATTTATTGCAATTTGGATCACCTGCTTGTCATATTTTCAGCTTTATAGTTTTGATATATATGTATGCCATACCTTCCTCCAAAACTACATTTTTTTAAGTGGGAAGATTTTGTTATTTGAATTTTAACTTTAAAATTTAAAAATTGTGGCCAGGGAATGGCTCAAAAAGCTAGAACACATTCTTTACATACAGAAGACCCAGATCCAAACCCCAGGACCACATGATCTCAAAAGTATTACAGGAATGACCCCCGATCATTGTGTTCGAGTAACTTGAGCAGTGTCAGGTGTAACCCAGGCACCAAGGCTTTTAAAATATTTAAATATTTAAATTGAGTGCCTGAGCAACAAGTAATGTGGTAATTACCTGAGTAACAGGTAATGTGGGTAATGTGCTTGTTTTATAAAAGACTAAGCTAGCTTAGGATCCCTGGCATCCTATATGTAATCTGGAGCCTGCCAGGAGTGATTCCTGAGTACAAAGTCAAGAAATATAACCTGAACACTGCCAGGAGTGACCCAAAAACACACGCAAAAAATTTTTTTAACTTAAAAATAAAAGTAATGACAAAATTTCTTACACATACACATAAACACACCAAAGAATGCCCATTTTTCAGGACTTCTTTTTCTTGAAACCTTAATTTTTTTTCTTAATTTCTTCTTTTTTCCCACTTCCTCAATTTCTTTTATTATTTATTTATTTATTTATTTGGTTTTTGAGTCACACCCGGCAGAGCTCAGGGGTTACTCCTGGTTCTATGCTCAGAAATAGCACCTGACAGGCTCACCGACCATATGGGATGATGGGATTTAAACAACTGACCTTCTGCATGCAAGGCAAGTGCCTTATCTCCATGCTATCTCTCCCGCCCCAATTTCTTTTTTTTTTAATAAAATTCTTAACTGCATCACTGTGAGACACACAAAGTTGTTCATGATTGAGTTTCAGTCATACAATGTCCAGTATCCATCCCTTCACCAATGAGTTTATAATTCTAAACTATAAAGTTGAAAAAAATAAGGCAATTTATGTTTCATATGGGCATAATGCCATATTGTTGAATAAAACACAGCACTGTAGAGAATGGAGTGAAAAAATAAGGCAATGACTAAACCTTAAAATAAGTGGTAATCATGATAGAAAGTGATAATCAATTAGTTGCAGCACTTGTAAGATGAAAATTCACAAGACGTGTTAAAATAAGGTTGCAAGTAATTTGTCAGGCACTTAACAAGAAAAATATGACAAAAAAGAGATTTACTTCTGAATAGAATCAAATGACAAGACATAATCATACCATTTCAGGAATGACAGCTGTGTCATCTCCATGTCAGTCACGAGCTGAACACACTCTGATGTCCTACTCTGAATCCGCATGTAACTCTGCCCAACAGAACCCAATAAAATTCATGCCTCATCAACAGGCAAACTTGTAAAGTTACAGCTATACCTAAACATATTTGTACAGTTGCAGCTATCTTTAAACATACTGGCCCTCTTCCTTACTGCAAATATGTTGCTGCCCCAGGACATGACTAGTCTGCAGACGTATTGATCAAATATCAGTGCCATAACTGTTCTATAACCATACTTTAAGTGATAAAGTTGATGTGAAAAAGGGAGGGAGAAAGAGGTAAAACATAGGAACATATGGATGCAAAAATAATTTGATCCTTCAATCTTATTTGTATTTAATCTTAGCTATGTTAACTTTTCCCATGGTTTTAATCTTGTTCCTGGCTATTCATTATATATATTGTTTATTCATTATATATTGTATATAGCCTTATTCAGTATAAGGCTATTCATTCATACTTGTGACTGAAACATTTAATTTTGGTTATCATAACTGTCTATTTCATTAGCTCTAAGATAGTAAACTAATAGTGCATACTTAAAGGACAATGGGTGAATTAAGGTAATTTTCCACAAATTATATAATAAATCAAAATATCGGTTTTAGATGTAGATATTTGAAGACTCCACAAAAAAAAAAGAAATGTAGATCTTAGAACACTCCTAAGAAGAAGAGCTCATGTACCACCTAACAATAATTAAGAATGCAAAAGGTCATCAGTTCGAATTCCGGTGCCCCATATGGTCCCCCGTGCCTGCCAGGAGCAATTTCTGAGCATGGAGCCAGGAGTAACCCCTGTGCACTGCTGGGTGTGACCCAAAAACAAAAAACAAAAAACAAACAAAAAAAAGGAATTCAAAAGAGGAAGAAAATGCTAAAGAATTCATATTAAAAAAAAAAACCTACCATGATATTAAGGTAAAGAAGCATTGCCTTGGTGTTTCTCCTTTAAACCAGAACTAACACTCATATAACAAAAAAGCATTACAAACCAATATTAACCCTGAAACCTCCTTATTGGCAATCAAGAATTTTTTCAAGGAGACTATTTATTAAGAACACCAAAAATATATGCAAAAATCTAATATGCAAAATATCTTACATGCAAAAGTTATATGTGTGTATAACTACCAGATACTGAGAAAGAATTATACTTTCCTTAATTTGAGAGCAGTGATCTTAGAATAGCTAAGTGCAAAGTTAAGCAGAACACCCTGAGAAGCTTCCTTGATAGGCTATATACTGCCCATGTACCAGTAACTGCTGCTGATCAGTTCTGCTCATTTATTGTAATTTATTGCATTGAAACTGCTCGAGACACACAGCAAAAAACTTATTAAATGTTCTAGAGTAATAAAATATTATTAATAAAGTTTACCTTTTCTATCCTTGATTTATTTAAAAATCAGATAATTTGAAACCCCTTAGTATCTGAGAAATTCTAAAAGGGATAGGTCTATATCTGAAATCAGCATAGTTCTAAACACTTTCACTCCATATCACAAACTCAAACTATATATTTTCTGTTATTAATCCATTCTCACTTTTACTACCCTGTGATATGTATCAACTTCTCAATTAAAAACCAACTGTGTTCATGAAAGACAAAAGAACTGATCCCATATACTGGTGATCAGTACAAATCAGCCACTACAAAAAGCCAAAAGAAAATTATACACCAAGGAATATGCTAGACAGGAAAGAACAGCAATTTGAATGTTTTTCTAGGTCCATATTGAAGACAAATACTTGTATAGAATTCTAGAGAATAATTAAAATAGAAATTAAAGACAGCAACATTGCACACACAAATATCAAAAACGAGTGTCCATACTCCAAATACTAACCCAAATAAAAAATATAAATGATAACGTTATCATGATAACGTTTCCTCTTGCTTCTGAAAAGGAAATATGTTTAAATTTCAAAGTAAAAGATTTAGGTTATGTATTATAACTTCCCTTTCATAAAAAAAAAGTCTTAAGAAAAGAATAAGGAAACACATTTAGGGAATGTCAGAGTAATTACTTTCTAAATAATTAAATCCATTTACAATATGCACTAGTACCCTCAAGTTCATTTAAGGTACTTAGTGAACATCAGACCTTGTGGCACAGGTGTTTACAATGTTACGTGGATTTTAAATACTATGTATAATAAATGACACAAAAAGTTCACAAGTAAAGAGATAACCTAATAGAAGTTCATGCCACTGCAGCTCAGACTATGAGAATAGCTATATGGACAGCCATGAGTAAACACCTATTAAGTTAAATTACTACACCGCTTTATGCACAATAAATAAATAAATAAATAAAGTAATCTAAACACTATCATCACCACCACCATTAATTGAAAAGTGTCTCCCTCAAAATTTCCAAGTGAATCTACTTACACATTAAATAATGGGAGCAACAAGAAACAAACTTAGTCACTGAAAAAAGTCAAGAATGAAACTTCTGCTTGCAAACTAAATCCATTCCAGCTAGTATCTCTAACTGCCAAGTAAAACACAATGCATCATTTTTTTGTTTTAAAAATCTCATTTTGATCTATGTTCTTAATGAATTAAACTTAAACATATATGGTATCTTTCATTCTTTATATAAAATGCAGAATTATATTAAAATTAAGACAAAATACTTGTTAAAAAAAGCAAGGAAACTCATTTGAATATCAAAATACATCCAAAAGCTGACTCATTCACATATTAATTGACATATTCAATTAAAATCCTTAAACATTTATATTACATGCAGTTATATTTTATGTGGCATAGGACCTTACTTGAAGGGTAATGCCCCATTTGGTTGAGTGGGCAGAGTTCCAGTAGTTCAATTTTTGTACCTATCCCATAAATTAAGGAGCCTGTTACCAGATTTAACAAACTCCTTGAGAGTTTGTTGCTATTATTCCTGTCTTGTTCAATGTGAAACAATTTAATCTTACTGTGCTCCTCCTAAGGGGTAGAAAGATAATGTTTGAAGGAGAACACTTCCAAAGGGGATATGACTGTGAAATTTCAGATAATGCTGAAGTGAGGATGTCTAGACACAGGATGGGAAGAAGTAATAAAAGGGAGGTGGTAAAGCAAAGTAAAGAAATTTAGCTAATGTAGAGATAAGATTCTCATCTACAAATTACTTTAAACATAGTTTAAGTTGACATAGTACGTTCTGATCCAGAACTTCTGACTTAGAGCAATTAAATGAAAAGTTTGCCTGATGACACCTGTAAGCAATGTGAGATTATCATTTCATTTCAAAACAGCATTTTATTGGTAAAGCACCATATTTCTCTTTTTATATTTCTCTTTTCAATGTAATATTTCTCTTTTCAAAGTAAATATGTCTTACAGACTTACATGAAGTTTCCACAGACTAGAGATAACAAGCAGAGTTTTATGAAATACTGATGAGAAAAAGATATATCAAATTCCATGTATAACATACTTACACTGTGAAAGCCAGAAGCCTCTGGCAGTGCTTTTAAACTACATATCCACCACCATAAACCCTCCAGGATCCCCCTGGAGATCATACCACACTTAAGACAAAATTGAATAGACAAGTACACTTTGAAAAAGCACTCGAGGAATTCTGACATTTGATCAACTATTTCCTGTCCCAATTGGCATTATTAGCTAATAACATTTCACCATCCTCTGCTGGTGCACTCTATATTATTCTTCTATACAAAATGTTAACTAAATGATTGTTAAAATAATGTATCTGAATTCAATTGTCTTATATACAGCTTTTAGGAGGCAAAAGTAAATTCATGAATGAAAAATCAACTTTATGTCCTTTCAAGACAATTCACTGAAAGATACATAACAAATCATGAACTCAATACTACTTATAATCATAGCTTCCTAATTATAGTACTTAAGTTCAATAATATAATCCCACGAATCAAACTTTTATAACAAGTAGCAGAACAATAATAAGTACAAAATTCCAGCATTTCTCACAATACACTTAGACTCATATTTTTAAAGTAAATAAAGATTCTCACTTCAAGGTTTCCATAACTCTCTCATTATGCATTCATTATACTTTGTTTTATGTGTTTAGATTCAGAACATTTTACTTGGGTGGGGGATTTTAGACAAAACTAGTTTAAGTATTTTATTTACAACTAAAACACCTTGTTTTCTGCAATTTTATCCATGCTTCCATCCATCAGGACATATCTCACAATTCCCCAACTTTTTCAACTCATACAATTTAGTATTTGTTTATGTGGCTATATAGCACATAAGGAAATCTGATCAAACTCCTGTTTAATCACCTAACAACACATGTATAATAATAATTTTGGGAATCCTCTTAATTATCTAGCTGTCAAATCTATTCTGCATACAGTTAGGCCCAAATACTGAAAACAAACTTAGGAATAACTTTGAAAGCAAACTAAGAAAAGATACTTACCTTAATTGGTGCACAACTAAACTTTATTTTTCTGTTTGCTGGGATATCATCTTCTTCTGGCAATCCAATAATTTCTGAGTATTCCATATCAGGTTGATAGTAATTGTTTTCATCACTATCTTCCTGCTCATCCTGTTCAGTACCTGTCTCTCCCCAGTCTGAATTATACCTGGATCTTACCCTATATACATTATAGTCACTGTGCATGTAAATATGGGAGCTCTCGAAATTATTTGAATCTTCAGGTACTTCCTTCACACAACCTGATCCAGAAGTACCGGCAGAGGTAAAATCACCACCTCCAAGCTCTGTCTTCGGTTGTGTTGCTGCCTCACTCCCAACCAAATTAGCTTCAGCATCTTCCAATGGTTCATTTTGTGGTGAAGGTATTTTAAATTCCGGCATTGCCTTATTTTCAGCAGAAAGTTCTTCAGAAATCCCTTTGTCAATGCTGTCCGGAGTCTCTTGATTAGATGTAGAGTCCTCAGCTTCCTTGTTCAGCTGTGTCTCTTCACCAAGCATTGAATCTAGAGAGGTACTTTTCGAAGCCACTTCTGGTATTGGAGTTGTATTACTTTTTTGATCATCTGCATCATCACCACGTTTACTCGGAGGAGACCAAGTATTAGAATCCTTAAGGTGACCAAAGGTGTCAAGATTTGTTACAGTAACAGCTGGTAAATTCAGTGGATAATGCCCAGTCACTGAGTATTCATTTTCAGCCTTCTCAGAAGCAATGGCATTGGGGGATTCCGTATTCTCAAATACTGCACTCAGTTGACTCACTGTAGGGGAGACAGCCTCTGTCCTAGAGCTAAGACTGTCCAAGGAATCAGTACTGCCCCTGTTGGACTTGGTACTACCCCACTCATCTTGAGCTTCACTCCCTCCAGCTTTCTCTGTCTTTGGGGAATAGCGGTTGTTTCGTCCTGACTCATGCACGCTCCTCTCAAACATCTTCCGAGTTTCTGTGAATTTTGAATATGAGGGACCATCGTGCATTGTGTCAAATCTACTAATTCTTTCTGAAACAGAAGACTCCAATTTAACAACTGAGCCATCTGTTTTCTCAAGAAATTCTTTGGGTTTCATTCTTTTCTGAGGGGATGAAGGTCTACCTTTCCCCTTCGTTTTGGCAATGACTGCAGCATTTTCAGTGGGTTCCATACCCATTTGCATAAATAGATTTTTAATTCTGTTGACATTGGAGCCATATTTCCTCCCCCTGCTCTGCTGGGAGCTTTCACCTTCTTTTGATTTTTGTTCTCCATCAGACTTGGGTTTGTCAAAAGTACTTTTCAGTGCCTGAAACTCAGTTCTATAAGCATTCCTATGAGGAGAGGCACTTCTGAGATTGGTTCTTTCACCTGAAGACTCTGCTTTCAACATTTTTACTTCAGGGGTAAAAGCCAAAGTTCATAATGATCAGAGGAAAAAGTTAAACAAAAATAAAACACTTCTTGTCTCTAATCACCAGTATTTGGACAGGGAAAAGTACCTCTCAAATGGCATACTGTGTCAGTGATTCTCCCAACAGGTGTATTAGGTGTATTAGAAAATTATTCAGTTAAGAGTTATACAAAATGGCTTTTCAAAGCAATACTAGAGGTTCATCTGAAATAGAAAAGAATGAGTTTCTAAGTTCATGTACTTATTGACTTTATGTTCTGTCAACTACTACACAATTCATTTTCAAACTGGCACAATGGCACATGTTAAAGAAATCACTTAAACGGGCAGTTAAAAACCAAGAAAGAAGTTTAGGGCTATAATTCTAATTGGTTCCTGGCTAACAAAAATGTTGCAAACAACAATGAAATCCAAAGATACATATACATGCATATATACACATAGAAGCTACCTATAAACTTGGAAGCAATATTTTGACCAGGTTTTGATTTCTTTACGGAATGATCTTAAAAGAAACAAACATTGCATGTTAAAAAATGATCATGCTGTCGAGAAAATGAACGTCATTTGGGATTCTCCACTCTAGTTAGAACTCTTTCTGTTAAATGTATCATTAAACTTTATAAATCTATATTTGCAAACTTCGAAACATGCCTATCTAGTCTATCCTCATTGATAGCATCTCCAATGCTAATGTTTGTGTAATTTCTGAATAAAACAGGCAAAAGAAAGTTCTGAAATGCCATTACGTTTCAGATACTTGAAAGTTTCCGATGGATAGATACTATTAATTATAGTGGAGTGTCAAATGTTACGGGAATAAGCATAACATGCTATTGGGAAAATGAAGATCAGAAAACAAACAGCCCCTGATGCTGCCTTGCAGACCCCTAAATTGTTCCTTCTTCCTTGCCTTTAAGTTACTATACCCCCCAAAATGTACGCAGCTAGTCTCTCATAGCCCACAGCAGGATTTTATATCAATAATGCCAGCAATTAAATACTTCCAGAGATGCTGAAGATCAGACGATGACACCCTAAAGAAATGGCATTTTTGCTTTTGTTTTGTTGTTTTGACTATTCAATAAGGCCTGCCCTATCTCCTTCACCTAGAACCGCTTGAGAAAGCACACACTTTCACTTAAAATCCGTTCCAAACTCCGGCCTGGCCCAGTAGGCATGCATGCATGCATGGCTCATGCAGACAAACGAGAAAGGAAAAAAAGGCTTTAGAGTGTGGTGCCTATTTGGTTTTTGTTTTGGTTCTTTTTTATTATCATTATTATTATTGGGCTTTTATTTTCTTTGGCATTGGGAGGAGGGGGGCTGGTGAAGCATGGAAAAATTCCTTCTACCCTGATGATTTTGAATTCAGCCATCCACATCCAGCCCTCCCCTCACCCCCCCCGCCCGTCCTCCGCACACTCCACGCCCTCCCCCGCCAATTCCAACCCAAGGGGGGCCGCGGGGGCGGGGGCGATGGGGCGCCGGGGGACGGGGGAGAGATTCCAAACCTGCCCCTTTCCAAAAGACAAACATAAATCACACCAACTTGAGACAAGGCAGCCGGGTCCCCCGCCTGGTTCGGGACGCAATCCCTCGGCACCCCACCACCACCGGGGCAGGGCAGGGCAGGGCCGGGAGAGCAGGTGACGCCGAGCGTAGGCTACGGCGGGTGGGGAGGTCGCAGGCTAGCTCGGTGCCAAGGAGCACCTGAAATCCTTAACACTTTGGGCTGCGGCTCCCGGCGCCTGCCAGGCGGATCCCGGCTGGGGGGCGCGGGGAGAGCCGGGCGGAACTAGCGCCCGGGCCCCCCTGGTGAAAGCGCGAGGCACGGAGAGACGGGAGGGAAAAAAAACTGGCTAATGAGAATAAATGCCTTTGTTTTTCCTCCCCGCGGGCCGGGAAACAATAGATGCCGCTCCGCCGCCTCCCAGCGCCACCCAGGGCCCCCCACCCCCACGGGCCACTCAGCCCGGCATCGTCCCGGCTTCCTCCTGCCCCATCGCGCCCTCCCCGCCTCCTCGCCCCGCGCTCAGCCTCCCCCTTACCCGAGTGGGAGCCGCCGCCGGCGGGGCGGGGAGGGTCGGGCGGCCCGGCTCCCACCCTCCTCCGAGCGCCCCCCGCCCCACGGCGCACGGCGCTGCGCCGCTGCCACGCGCGCTACGGCCCCCCACGCGCGCCCGGCCTGGCCCAGCGAGGCCCGCTGCAGCCCGGGAGGGGCGCGACGCTCCCCAGCGATGCCTCGGCGGCGGCCCGGGCCCGACCCCGCTCCCCGGCCCAGGATCGGGGGCGTCCCGTGCGGGGCAACGAGGCTGCGCCCACGTGCCGGGCCCCGCGCCCCGAGGCTCGGGCGTCAAGGGCGGGGGTGAGGTTGGCCGGCCCGGGGTAACAGGTGCCTCACCTCGGCGACGGCATTAACTCTAGGGCCGCAGAGAGAGGGAGCCCGCAGCAAAAATCCCAGGAGAGGGAGAGAGAGGGAGCCTCTGGCGGCCGACCGAGGGCGCGAAGCACCGGCCCCGGGCTCCGGGAGAGGCCGCCCCACCCCCAGGCCGTGGGCGAGGTGCCCCAGGGGCCCTCTGGGGCCCTGGGCCTGCTAGGCCTGACCTTCCAGGAGTGCGTGGGTCTTTGTGCAAAAGGCCTGTTGGGGACCCGGTTGCCCGTTGCTTGAACCCTACCGAGTCTGCAGTTAACTCCAGGACCTCAGAGCTATCCAAAACTCAGGGATTTGTTTTGGTTTTTTGGCACGTCTTGGCCTACATGGCCACCTTAGGCCTTCATCCCGAGTGACCGCCACATAGGCCCCTGTGGCCCAGCTGATATCCAACTAGGACTTGAGACCTCTTAGCTAAAAGAAAAGAGATGAGAAAGGTCAGCTGACTTGACTGTTGGGACCGTTGTTCAACGCTCCCCAGCCCCGACCCATTTTGTTTAATGGGGTTTGAGTTGATGGGGTTTGGTTTAGTTTCTTTTGGTTGGTTGGTTTTTGTTTGTTTTTGTGTTTGGTCCATACTCGGCTATGCATAGGGGTTACTTCTGACTCTACACTCAAGAATTATTACTGAGAAAGCTCAGGGAACCATATGGGATGCTGGGAATCTAACTCAGATCAACCTCATGCAAACGCCCTACCCCACTGTACTGTCACTTTTTTTTTTGTACCGTCACCTTTCTATGTTCCAAGTGACCCCTAGTACCCACTCTTCACCGACTCGAGCAACCAACCTTACCTGTGACTCCTAGCCAAATTTGGGAAGTGCCCCTGACTTGTTACAAAACGTCAGAGCTGATCAGGAAACCAGTTCTCCAAACAGTACTCAGTACAAACTCTTAAAGGATCGTTGTTTTCGAAAAGTTAAAGCATGTCTGTCATGGAAATGCAAGATGAAGATATAATCAAAATTAGAGAGGGAAATGGGAAGATAATATAATTTGATGGAAAATATTGATGAACAAATATTATTTAATCTGAATTTAAAGGAAAAATCAACAGAAATTAATTTTTTAGAGAAGAGCATCTATATAACCATAAATTTATAAGTTTATACATTGCAGCTGATAAGTAGTGAAATAGACTAGTCAAAAATAGAGTTGCAATTAGGTATAGCTCCCTGACCTAGATAACATCCAGCATTCCACTTAGATTTCCAGTCATCGTTTCTTTATTTCCATTTAAAACGTTACACAAAATTTGCCCAAAACTATTATTATCGTCATTTTACAGATAGAAACACAGAGGCCTAGGTTTTGTAATATACCTTCAGCTTTATCAACTAGTAAATTTTTACTGGATATGAACTCCAGAAAAATCACTATAAGGAATCTATTCTCCGGAAGCCAAACCTAATTACAAAAAGGCATTGTAGCTACTCCGTTTTAGTTATCCTTTATTAGTAGCTATATATTTTTTATCTTTAAGCCTCATCAAATTTTGGTATATTCCCAATAAATTGCCATTCTCTGTCTATTAAAAAATGGATTTTATTTCCATAAGCATAAACAGATGTAACAAGCCATGTGAGTGGGCTGGAAATTCAGTGTCTACTTTTGGAAAGTACATTTGTGCTGTATGGGATAATTTAATGGAAAAGTCTTGTCATTTATTTGCATCATGGAAGCCATGATATTTTTGAGAATAACCTAAATAAATGTAGGAAACTAATCAGTGGTTTCTGTTTCTAGAAGAGTGGGCAGAATTGGCATTAAATCAGTCTTACACCTCTTTGAAAAACCATGATTCACGCAGAAAAACAGCCTAAAGAATTTGATTAATTTTGTTTTTATTAATTTAAAATATGAAATTTTTGATAACACTATGAAGGAATGGCTGGCGGAGTTCTAGCAACAGAATGCTGATAATTAAGATTCTTGAATTTCCCAAAATCCTACTTTCCAGTTGTAACAATTATCTGAATTTTTGAAAGAGCAAATAGACTACCATTAATGCAATACCTGTGACACTGACTTAATGTTAATTAAATGCAATGAAATTTCAATCTCGGGGCTGGAGAAATAGTATGGAGGTAGGCATTTGCCTTGCATGCAGAAGGATGATGGTTCATATCCCAGCATCCCATATGGTCCCCCAAGCCTGCCAGGAGCGATTTCTGAGCGTAGAGCCAGGAGTAACCCCTGTGCACTGTCATGTTTGAAAAGGTGAATTGCTATGGCTAGTGTCTACTATATTGTACAGTGCAAGAACATTTACATTACAATGTAGCACAGAAAAAATATAAAACTTCATTAGGTTTAAAATTTAGATCATGTATTAAAAACTAATACACTAATTTTGAAATTAATGGCATTAGAGATGTACATTCAATATTCACATTTATGATTTCTCAAGTGTTCATGAATCAATTGGAATGGTGTGGTCAATTATTCTTCTGTTACTTTTCATTTCATCTTGCTAAAAATGTAAAAATATTCCTAAGTTTCATAATCAATATCATGATTGTAATAGACCACAAATCAACATACAAAAAGTATTCTATATTATAGTGACTTTCTCAGTTATAAAACTTTCCATAATATTTGTTCTGAGTAACTATTAAAGAATTATCAAGACTGAATTAAGATGTAAAACTGGTGAAAATAAGTTGAATTAAAATTTTCACATGACTTCTTTTGCCTTCTCTCTCTCTCTCTCTCTTTTTTTTTTTCTGTTTTTGGCTTTTGGACCACACCTGGTACTGCTCAGGGTTTACTCCTAACTTGCTCTCAAGGAATCACTTTAGTGGGCTTGGGGATTTATATAGTATGTGAGGGAACAAGCTACAGGCATGGTAAGCACAATGCCTACTGTACTATCTCCCCAATCCCCCACTTCACTTCTTAATTTATATCAGGATGGCAACTAGTGTTAAAACATGTTCATGAAGGGATGCAAATAAATAGAACATACTTAAAATGTCTACTTCCCTAAATAGTTCAGAGTAACGGAAGATCAAAGTAATTAGTTAGGTAATTTATACATAACTTTAGTACAAAAAAGATATTTTATCAAAACTACTATTTATTTAACAATAATAAAATTAATAAAATGTTGATGGTAACGAAGAAACTCGTGTACCAAATGTTTAGTTAATTGCTTATTTCACATTTGTAAAGATCAGAATGCTTTGCCCCTCCAAAATTCAAGCATTTTCTGTGCCATCTTTAAAAATAACTATTTCTATTTAAAGGAAAATGTTTAAATTTGTATCCTTTAGTCTTTTTTTATTATTGTTGTTTTGGGGCATATACAGTGGGCTATTCTTACTTCCACCTCTGCACTCAGATTACTAGTGGGAATGGTTCTTAGTGATAAGATCCACATTTTGTCTTTTTTTTTTTTTTTTGGCTTTTGGACCACATCCAGTGACACTCAGGGATTACTCCTGGCTATGCACTCAGAAATCACTCCTGGCTTGGGGGACCATATTGAACGACAGGGGATCGAACCACGGTCCATCCAAGGCCAGCGCAGGCAAGGCAGATGCCTTACTGTTTGCACCACCACTCCGACCACCCAAATTTTGTCTTAATGTAAGAAAAGGCCCTACCTGCTCTAGCCATTGTCTCTTTAGGGCATTATTTTATATGTTCTCTGTTGTAGAGATTATTTATAGTACTCTAAAAAAGTGGTTGGATTTTTCATCTTACATTTAGAGTGTGATATAGGATAAACCAGGACCGGCCTTGTGATGTTAACTGAACAAAAAGCATTATTAATGAATATATTTTATAATATAGTGTGTCATTTCCACTCAAATAAATTGAATAATTATTCCACATGGATTTCTACCTAAATACATGGTTTAGTGTTGCCAAAAATAAATTATATCACATTTTGATCCATTTCTCATTCTTTACTACATGTAATATTTTGTGTTTTGAGCTCTAAAAATGAGCTCTTCTATCTTGGCATTTATTTTATGCTAAACATAAATTTCTTGGTAATTTAAAAATTATTATTAATACCTTAGCTCTACAAGTAAGTAGATATACTCAGTTCTTCCATATCAAAGTTTTTCCCCTATCATTCTTCTATTTGATGGACCACACAAAACATTGGAAACCAGAGTCTGGGTGATAAGTCAATAGATTGGAATATATCCATTGTATGAAAGAACCCTGGATTTGGTCCCCAGAATTTCAAAGCCCTGGGAGTCAATACCAAAGACAGAGCCATGAATATCCACTTAGCACCACCAAGTGTGATCAAAAAACCCAAAACACAGAATATCAAGAGGTCATTATATTTTCTTAAAGTTTAAGATGAGTGGTTCCCAAGTGGACCCACTTTCTGGGATAGTCAATTCAGTTAGATGGTTCTATGTTCTATTGGTCAAGATGAAACTGCAATTACCTCTAACCTTTAAGCAATCTCCTCAGCCCTGGACACACCAAGGGTTGTTTTTGTTTTGCTTTGTTTTATTTAACTTAATTTGTTTTATTTTAGTAAACAGGATTTACAGTACTATTAATGATTTGGTTTTATGCATATAACTATTTAATACTATGCCCTTAACAAGAGTCTTACCTACTCCAGGCATTCCAAATCTCTGCACCCCCACTATAATAAAATCAGTCTGTAGGCCAGTTCTCCAGTTCTGTTTTCTTTGGATATTTGATATTTCCTTACTGTATTTCTTTATATCAAACATATAAGGCATCCTTTCTAAAATGTCCCTTTCCCTCTGACTAATATTACTTAGTATGTTGCTTTCTAGAACAATCCATATAGTGGCAAACTACATGATTTGTCTTTTCTAATAGCTCAGTAGTTATTCAATTGTGTATATATACCACAATTTCTTTATCCAGACATCTGTTATTCAACACTTGAAGTGTTATGCTTTCTGGCTATTTGAAAACAGTGCTGCAATAAACATATTAATGCAAAGGATGGGGCCAGAGTAATAGTACAACAGATAGGTTTTGAATACAAATAGCCCTTGATCCCAAGCATCCCATATTCCCATATATTTCCCTTAAGACTGCCAGGAGTAATTTCTGAGTGCAGAGTCAGGAGTAATCCCTGAGTGCCACTAGCTGTGTCCTCACCCAAATAATGTAATTTTTTCTGAATAGAGTTTTGGGGTCTTTCGGGGTAGATGCCAAGAAGTGGAATTTCTGGATCAAATGAAAACTTCGTTATAAAAATATTTATGCCATAAAATTGGAGAACATATAAGAAATGGATAGGATTTTAAAACTCTAATAACCTTCCAATAATGAACCAAGAGAAAACAGGACCTAAACAAGTCAATTACTACCAATTGAATAAAATGTTAATCAAAAAATCTTTACCAAAACAGATGCCTGGATCTAGATGGGTTTACTAGAAAATTCTTCCAAATTTTAAAGACAATCTATTCCCAATTATTTTTAGGTTCTTTCAGAAATAGAAGAAACAGAAACTCCTCAAAATCATTTTTATAAGGTGAACAATACTCTGATACCAAAATCAGGCAGAGACACCAAAAGAGAAATATAGACGAAACCCATGTTAAATATAAATTTAAAAATAGTTGATAATAAAATTTTAGCCAACAAAATCTAATAATACAACAAAAAGATTATGTTCTGTGGGCAAGTAGAATTTACCCCCAAATGCCTCTTGACAAATGTATATAATTAAACTATAGTATATATGCACAGGCCCATAGGAAAGATAAGTTGATATTAAAATTAAAAAGAAAAGAAAATATAAGTCATGCAATTTGCCACAATGTGGATTGATCTGGAGAGTATCATATTGAGTGAAATAAGTCTAAGTGAAAGGAATAGACTCAAAATTACCTCTCACATAGGTGAGATATGAAATAAACTTCATAGGGAATAGTAAATGCCCAGTGGCAATAGAAATAGAGGACAATAGAAATGAAAGGCATGAAAATTGTCTTTAATTAGAAGCTTGCCACTTTGGGTAAGGAGAACTAGAACAGAAAAGGGAAAGTGCCTCCCACAAAGGCAAGCTTGGAGTGGGAAGGAAACTGGGGACTTTGGTGAAAGGTCATGGATATTGATGTTATAATAGTGTACATCTGAAACACAAATAATCATAAATATCTTTGTAATCCTACTATTAAAAGTTATTCAATTAAAAATTCCTTTCAAATTAGCTACTACAAACTCAATATTAGTGTCATCACAAAATAATTTGTTGCACTTAATCCCTATGTGACTGTATTTGAAGATAGGAATTTAGGAATGTAATTAGATCACAAAGGTAAACTCATGAATTGGGTTAGTCCCTTTATAAAAAAAAAATAAATAAATAGATAAATAAATAAATAAAAGGTACCCTGGAGAGTTCCCTTGTTTTTGCCCCGTTGAGGACACAGTTAAAAAAAATGTACATGAATAAATATCAAATCTGTCAGCACCTTGATCTGGGACTTCTGAACTTCTTGCATTATTTTTTTTTTGGTTTTTTGGGCCACACCCAGTGACGCTCAGGGGTTACTCCTGGCTATGCGCTCAGAAGTCGCCCCTGGCCTGGGGGACCATATGGGGCACGGGGGATCGAACCGTGGTCCGTCCAAGGATATCGCAGTAAGGCAGGCACCTTACCTTCAGCGCCACCGCCCGGCCCCACAACTTCTTGCATTATTAGAAATTTTTGAATTTCTGTTTGCTTGTTTGGTTTTGGTTTTGGTTTTTGAGCCACACCTGGCGACTCTCGGGAGTTACTCCTGGCTATGCACTCAGAAATCGTTCCTGGCTTGGGGGACCTTATGGGATGCATGGGATCGAACCGGGGTCCGTTCTGGGTCAGCCACCTGCGAGGAACACATCCTACTGCTGCAATATCACTCTGGCCTCACATTATGAGAATTTTGTAAGTCTCTCAGTACTTGGATATTTTGTTGCATTCGCTTGATTATATAGAATGATATAGAGTGATTTACTATAGACATAAGAAAGCATCCAATTTCTGATAATAAGCCTAAATGAACTAAGATAAATAAAACTGTCCAATTTTCAGTCATGTCAAACATAAGGAATCAAGTCTTATAGTCACTTAGATAAATCAGAGAGATATCTATAGTGAAAGAGTTCTAGAAAACTATAAGAAAAATAAAATATCTATAGTGGAAAAATATCATCAGAAACAGTTATGCAGTTGGAATTATAGTCAGTTACATTTTGGTAGTGCCATGAAAGAGTTTTTTAATAAACTAGCTTTTTAAATAGATTCCAAATGGATAGACATGTCATGTATCTTCTGGGATTTTTTTTTTTTTTTTGGGTTTTTGGGTCATACCCAGCAGCGCTCAGGGGTTACTCCTGGCTCTATGCTCAGAAATCGCTACTGGCAGGCTTGGGGGACCATATGGGATGCTGGGATTCAAACCACCGTCCTTCTGTTTCTAAGGCAAACGCCTTACTGCTGTACTATCTCTCCGGCCCTTCTTTTGAGATATTTTTATATTTCTCAAAAGAAAATCTTTTAAAATGAAATTTTGAAAAGCTAACAGTAAGAAATTAGCATCTCATAAATGTACATACTTTGATTCATTGAAATGGAGAGAGATTATTTAAGAAATTGTTTGATCTAATAATACTTTTAATTTTTTGTTTTTGTTTTTGGGGGCCACACCCAGTGATGCTCAGAGGTTACTCTTGGCTATGTGCTCTTGGCTAAGGATACTGGGGGAATCAAACTGCAATCAGTTCTAGGCTACTGCAAGCAAGGCAGATGCCTTACCACTTGTGCCACCTCTCCATTCCCACTCTTAATTATTTTTAAGTTGAACAAAATATTTCAAAAGTTTATATTGATGACTCTCAAGCTACATAATACTGTTTGTTATATTGCTGTTTGTTTTAAAAATTAATGTTATTAGATGTGAGTGAGAATAAAACAATGAGTTAAGAGAAATGGGAATCAGAGAAATAGTACAGAGGTTATGATACATGCCTTGCAAGTCACTGACCCTGCTTTGATCACTGTTAGTTGTGCTCTCGGAGACAAATAGCATTGCCAATTTAGCATTTATGGGAACCTTTTTTACAGGGAGAGATAACAGAGACAGAGACAGATAGAGAGACAGAGAGATATAGATGCAGAGAGAGAGAGGGGCAGAGAGAGAGAGTTGGTCTACAGAACCGAGCTGGGAAGCAGGGTCTCACAGGGTTGGAGTGTGAATGTGGTGGTCTTTGGAAGGAAGAAGACACTGGTGGTGTGGTGTTGAATCAATGTATATATGAAACCAGCTTAAGAGTATTGGAAATCATTGTAATTCAAAATAAATAAAATGAGTTTTTAAAAATAAAAGATGATCATAGGAATGAGCACAACTAAATGAGTGAGTACCACAGCAGTTGCGTGTACAGCCCTAGTTCATCATAACAAAGAAAAGGGAAATAAATAATCATTACAAAACCTTTAGCATCTAGAAATATACAAAAAGATGATCATTTTCCATAATTATGACAAAACTTATGAATCTAAAAATCTTATTTTGTGAACACAGAAACAACATAGTGACTTTGATTTTTATCTGCATCCCTAAAATAGAATTCTTATTTTATGATACATAATAGAAAGTTAAATGCATTGAGGTATGATATGGAATTGAGATAAATGAGTTAAAATTTTAGAAGCAGATTAAATAACATAGTTTTTTTTTACCTTCCTTTCCCTTTTATTTTTGTTGCATGGGTATATATTTTTGTTTCATGGGTATATATTTGGCTGATATGTGTCACAGATCATACACATATTTTGTGTATAGTCAGAGATCACGAATTGCCAGTATTGCACTGGGCATGTGCAGAAAGTGGCAGGGATCCTACTCTGGTCTCCTTCATGCAAGGTAAGATTTTTTTAGAGGCCCATGCCTATAGAATAGTTTTAAAAAAAAATCTTTCTCAAGAAACATTTAATTTTCTGTAACTTTAAATAAAAGAAAATTTGAGTTTTGTGCATTTTTTAACTTTGTCCCAGCATTCATAATTTATTACTTAATTCCTTAAGTTATGAGCAAGATTTATATCAAATTACATGTACTTTAGTACTATATGTTATGCTATAATATATGATAAGTACACATATTTAGCAGAAATTTTTGTTGAATTCATCTCTATAGTTTCAGAAATTAAGCCAGGCTAGACAATCAACTGGTAGATTAGTTTATCTTGATGATCTTGACTGAAAGGAGAGTTGAGCAACACAAGTGAGACATTTAGATTAATAAATATATATCCATGTATTGTAAAATATAGTTTCATTTTTTGAACAGCATATGTATTTTTAAAATTTAATGTTTAGTTTGACGTTGACATTCAAATATTCTTGGATGAGTGCTGATCCAGAAACTTACATATTTATATATACACAGTTTCAAAAATATTTGTATATCATCAACACCTCATTAAAACTGCCCTAGTTGTTTCTGTAACATTTTCAAAACATGAGGTCATTTTATATGACACTTTTATTTGGAAGATATGACTTCTTACTGAGATTATAGTCATGTGTTTAGATAGCTAAAATCAATGGAGTATAGGTCAAACAGCTCAGAAAGAAAGAAGGGAATCAATAAAAGTAACTATCAATGTTTTCAACAAATTTCATTATTATATACAAACAAATTTTATAGGCTTACCATGTAAAACTCTATATGAAATTCATATTGAATAATATGAGGTAAAAATTAAACATTTAAAATAATATTGTTTTATATATTACATTTTAAAGAAAATAAGTAAATACATTGGTCCTGTCATTAAATTCATGTTTGCCTTTAGAGTACTAGGCACTAACGGTGAATATTAGATATATCAGTGTTTATAAAGAAATGGAAATGAATAAAAATATACAAATTATATTATAAAGTTTGGAAAATCTTATCCATGTTGCTAGAGTCATTCACTTTTGGTAAAAATAAGAATCATTTAGGGAACTTGATCAGATCCAAATTCTGTGGTCCTGTGCTAGCCTCCTAAATTAAAATATCTGGGAAGGAAACTGGTAAATTCCAAAGTAATAAAGTTGATTTTCTTATGCAGCTGAATTGAGCATGAATATTTGGGCAACACTAATTAGATAATACATTGGCTATAAGGCTTTAATATGTTGTTAATGCCCACTAAAATACCTAAATTTCTCACTCCAGAATAACTATAGTCCAATCTAGTATAGGAATATTATCAATGATGTGGGGAAGTCGCTGAGTCTACAGGAGATGTTATTAGATGTAATTAGAAATCACACGACCCTATTTTCTCAGTAGTTGTGCAGTTGTTGTTGTTGTTGTTGTTGTTGTTGTTGCTGTTCTCATGGAAAATTACTAATTATTTTGGTTAAGAAGATAGTGACAGCCACTGCTTGATAGTTACTATCTTGATTGGCCCTTTGTATTGACCAAAGAAGTCTAAGAAACCTACCAATGTGATGCTGCCTTTTTAAGAACTAAGTATATTTTAGCCTCTCATATTAATTCAAAAGCACAAAAGTGAGTTATCTACCTATGTTCAGATTTTTTTGGGGGGTCACACCCGGCAGTGCTCAGGGGTTATTCCTAGCTCCATGCTCAGAAATTGCTCCTGGCCGGCACGGGGGACCATATGGGGCACCCGGGATTCGAACCGATGATCTTTTGCATGAAAGGCAAACGCCTTACCTCCATGCTATCTCCCGGGCCCCTTGTTCAGATTTTTTTAATTTCTAGATCAAATAGTAGTATTTTGTATAACCACTAAAATTCAAATTTCACCAGAAAATGAAATTTGGAAACAATCAATAACAAATATGCTAAAAAAAATCATTTCAAAATAAGGTAATATCATGATATCCATATATATTTTATTTTATATAATATATTTAAGCACCAAGATTACAAACATGTTTGTAGTTGCTTCAGTCTTAAAAAGTAACACCCCCCCCTTTCCAGTGCAAACTTCCCACCATCAATGCCAACCATTCTACCACCTCCCTAAACCCCTGGCCTTTCTTTGAGACAGGAATTAATTCTCTTAGTCACTACCATAGTTGTTAGTGTAGTTTATTTCTAGAATTATTTCTATAATTGTACTCATAACTCTTTGTGGTAAGCATCATATTGTAGACTGGTCCTTCCAGCACTCATCTCTATTGTCTCTAAGTATTGTTACCAAACTGTCTTTTATTTTTCTTAAATTTTCACAGATAAATGAAATTATCCCATGTTTCTCTTCCTCTGACTAATTTCGCCCAGCATAATAGTTTCCATGTCCATCCAAGTATAGGAAAATTTCATGACTTAATTTATCCTGATGGCTGGATAGTATTTCATTGTATATATGTACAACAGTTTCTTTAGCCACTCATCACTTGTTAAGTGTGTGGGATGTTTCCTGATTCTGGCTATTGTAAATAGCACTGCAATGAATATAGACATACATAGGGCATTATTGTATTGTGTTTTGATATACCTAGAGTATATACCAGGGAGTGGTATTGCTGGATCATATGGAAGTTCAATTTCCAGTTTATTTGTGGAATATCCATATTGATTTCCAGAAGAGTAGACTCAACGGTATTACCACCAACAGAGAATAAGCATTCCTTTTCTCCCACACCTCTACCAGCACTTATTATTCTTGGATTTGGGGGGATTTTGTGTGTGTGTGTGTGTGTGTGTGTGTGTGTGTGTGTGTGTGTGTGTGTGTGCCTGTCTCTGTGTCATGAGATGGTACCACACTGTTGTTATGATTTGCATCTTCCTCATGATTAGTGATGTGGAGCATTTTGTCATGTGCCTTTAGTCATTTGTATTTCTTCTTTGAGTAATTGGCTGTTAATTTCTTCACCCCATGTTTTGATGGGATTACTTTTTCTTGTTAAATTCTGTCAGCACCTTATATATCTTATGTATTTGACCCTTATCTGATGGGCATTGGGTGAATAGTTTCTCCCAGTCTGTGGGTGGCCTTTGTATCTTAGTCACTATTTCGCTTGAGGTGCAGAAGCTTCTCAGTTTAATGTAGTTCTATGTTTTTTATCTCTGTTTCTACTTGTTTGGACAGTGTTTCCTCCTTGAAGATGTCTTTAATCTCAATGTCATGGAGTGTTTTACTTACATGCTCTTCTATATATTTTATGGTGCTGGGTCTGATATCAAGGTCTTTAATCCATTTGGATTTGACTTTTGTGGGTGGTATTAGATGGAGGTACTATTTCGCTTTTTTTTTTTTTTTTTTTGCATGTGGCTGTCCAGTTGTCCCAACACCACTTGTTGAAGAGGTTTTCTTTGCTCATTTTTAATTTCTTACCCCTTTATCAAAGATTGTTTGTATGACTGGGGAACAGTCTCTGAATACTCAAGTCTACTCCATTGATATTAGGGTCTATATATATTTCCAGACTCTGATGTTTTCCTAACTATTGCTTTGCATTTACAATTGGGGAAAGTGATGCCTCCAATCTTCTTTTTCCTAAGGATTGCTTTAGGTATAGTCGGGTATTTATTGTTCCAAATGAATTTCTGGTGTGTTTAATTCACTTCTTTAAAGAATGTCATGGGAATCCTTAAAGGGATTGCATTAAATTTTTACAATGCAATGGAGTATTGCCATTTTAATGATGTTAAATCTCCCAATTAATAAACAGGGTCCGTGTTTCCATTTCCTTATTTCCTCTTTTATTTCTTGAAGCAGTGTTTAGTAGTTATTGTTGTATAGGTCCTTCACATCTTTAGTTAGGCATTTGATTTTGTATAGCATTAATGTGAATGAGTTTTTTGTTTGTTTTGTTGGTTGGTTTGTTGGTTTGGGGCCACAGTCGGTGACTCTCAGTGGTTATTCCTTTCTCTGTGCTCACAAATGGCTCCTGAGAGACTCAGGGGACCATATGGGATGCCAGGGATTGAACCCAGGTTCATCTGAGGTTGATCATGGGCAAGACAAATGCCTTTCCACTATGCTAACACTCTGACCTCAATGGGATTTTTTAATGTCCATTTAATCACTATCATTATAAGTGTATGAGGAGGCCATTGATTTTTGTGTGTTAATTATGTAACCTGCCATTTTGTTATATGAATCTATTGTTTCTAGAAGCTTTTTTTTTAGCTCGTTTGGATTTTCTAGCTATAGTCTCATGTCACCAACAAACAATGAGAGCTTGACTTCTTCCTTTCATATTTAAATGCCGTGGATATCTTTTCCTTGCTATGGCAAGTACTTCTGGTACTGTGTTAAATAGGAGTGGTGAGAAGAGGCAGCCTTGTCTTGTACCAGATTTTAGAAGAAAGGCTATTGTTTTATCTCCATTGAGAATAATATTTGCATTTGGCTTGTGGTAAATGACCTTGACTATTTTAAGAAAAGTTCCTTCCATTCCCATCTTTTGAGAGTTTTTATCATGTATGGGTGTTGGACCTAATAGATGCTTTCTCTGCATCTATTGATAGGAGTACAAGGTATTTATTTTTTTCATTTGTTTATATAGTGTCTTATGTTGATTTATTTGCATATGCTAAACCATGCTTGCATTCCTGGAATGAAACCTACTTGGTCATGATGTTTGATCTTCTTTATGAGGCATTGGATCCTATTCTCTAGAATTTTGTTGAGGATCTTTGCATCTGTGTTCATCAGAGATAGTGGTCTATAGTTTTCTTTTTCTTTTTTTTTATAGTTTTCTTTTTTTTAAGCATCTGTCTGCTTTTGGTGTCAGAATAACATTAGCTTCATAAAAACTATTTGGGAGTGAGGCCAGAGCGGTGGTGCAAGTGTTAAGCCATCTGCCTTGCCTGAACTAGCCTAGGAAAGACTGTGGTTCGATCAACTGGTGTCCCATATGGTCCCCCAAGCCAAGAGATATTTCTGAGTGCATAGCCAGGAGTAACCCTTGAGCATCAATGGATGTGGCCCCCCCAAAAAAAAACAAACAAAAAAAAACTATTTTAGAGTATTTTTGTTTCTTCAATTTTCTGAAGAGCCTGCAACGCATTGGTGGTAGGACCTCTTGGAAGGTTTGAAAGAATTCATTACTGAATTTACTGGGCCTGTGCTTTTGTTTTTGGGGAGACTTTTGATTACCATTTTGATTTCCTCAATAGAGAAGTGTCTGTTTTGGTATGCTAGATTACCCTGGTTCAACCATAGATGATCATAAGATTACAAGAATTTATCTGTTTCTTCCAAGTTCTCTTGTTTTGTGGCATAGTTTCTCAAAGTAGTCTCTGATTAGTCTTTGAATCTCTGGATTATCTGTAATGATCTTCTCATTTTTATTTGTCTTAGGTTTATTGAGTTTCTCTCCTTTTTTTTGTGAGTTTTGCTAGTGGTTTTTCGATCTTGTTTATTTTTTCAAGGAACCAACTTTTGCTTTCAGACTGTGCTTTGGATTTTCACTTAATTGCTTTCTGCCCTAAGATTTGTTGCTTTCTTCTGCCTACCTATTTTTGGTTCATTTTGTTTATCATTTTCCAAATCACCTACTCTTAATTTTGGGAGAAAGGGAAAGTGGCAGAATTAAATTGTTGTTAGCTTCAGAGTTGTAAAATATATCTTTTTTTATATGCCACTTTTATCAGTGAGATGACATCTGATTGTCATAATTATTTAGATTTCCCTGATAATACATGACAGTAAGCACTTTTTTATATACTGATCTGTTTTTATCTGTCTTCCTCATTTTCTCCATTTTTCACATGAGGTAGTTTATATTTGTGAATGTATTTGGCATATATTATGCAAACATTTCCTCCCATTGCATAAAGTGACTTTTCATTTTAGCTTGTATAAAATAAATAAAGTATTATTTTTCAATAAAATTTTTTCAAGAAACAGATAGTGAAATAATTGCTATTGAAAAGCTGGTTTGTGTACTAGAGTAATAGCACAGCTGTAAGACATTTGCCTTGCAAATGGCCAACCCAGGACAGATCCAGATTCGAACCCTGGTATCTCACATGGTCCCCTGATTCTGCCAAGGGCTATTTTTGAGTTAGAGCCAGGTTCTAACTGAAAAGTAGTTTGTTACAATTTCCCTGAAGAAGGGAAACAAAAATGTAGGGCCACAACAAGCTACTATAAAATTTTGTAAGAAAAATGTGGAAGCAATGTAAACAGGATTTGAATTGGCTAGTCTGAATCATTTTGCCAATCTCTGTCTCTCGCTATTGGTGCCTGGTCCTTTGATCTGTAGGATAAGAAATTGTTGACAATGAGTCTGAGAGTTCTGTGAGAATCCAAAAAATGATGTTTGGCATTGGGTTTCTGAGTGGTTGAACCATTTTCTTTACAAGTGCAAAGTAAAAAAAAAAAAAAATCCCAGTATGTATCCTGGAAATTTGTTACTTATAAATGGCACTACTTTCAGGATCCACTAAGTCCCAAACCTCAAACCAACATAAATATAGAAAATAAAATGCTTGATATCAGTAAAGTATAGTTGATAATCATATCTATATTTCAACAAGTTTTACCTCTACGAAAATGACAAAATTTGGCCAAGAACAAATGTGTGTCATAATCTTTGGTAAAGATTGTAATGAACATATTCTGTTTTGCCAAATAAAGACAGATTGATAGACTCTGACAAATGTCAAAGTAGGAAGATTTCATCTTATAAAAATCAAAGGCTCTAATTAAGCACATGTTTAAGTAGAAGGGTAAATTTATTCCAAGGCAGATGTGCCAATAGCCTATTCTTAGAAAAAATATTTCCAAAAAATATTGGATTTACTGAGACAACTGAGATCTTGCTCATCTATTTGACTAAATACTATTTATATTTGTCCAAATACTACTTACTGTACTAAGTACAGTGTCACTCTTTGGAGAACCATAATACATTAACATGAATATTGTTACCTGGAAATATTTATGAACTAATACATAAAAACATAAAATTCCCATCATTTATAGTATTTAAAAATTATAACATAGTATTTCATTTTGTTTGTTTGTTTTTGGGCCACACCCAGTGGCACTCAGAGGTTATTCCTGGCTCTGCACTCAGAAATTGCTTCTGGCAGGCTCAGGGGACCATATGGGATCCTAGGGATTGAACCCATATTCATCCCAGGTCAACAGCATGCAAGGCAAACATCCTACCACTGTGCTATCACTCTGGCTCCAACACAATATTTCTTGAGGCTTGAGACCTAGTACACTGTATAAGAGAAATGCCTTATACACTGCAGACCTAGGTTCAATCCCTAGCTCCCATGCATCAACATGGGAGTGATCCTTGAATACAGATCCGAGAGTAGTTCCTGAATACCAAAAGATGTAGCCATAAAAATATTATTTTTAAAATGACAAATTCTTGTGAATCTTCCAAGATGAACTTTATACAAAATGTGTTTCTTAGCAGATGGACATAATATCTTATTTAGGATCATTAAGCTACTTACCAAAAGTATGGTAAATATCTATCCCAAATGACAATTAAATCTTATACTCATTCTAAAAGATAGTCTTTTGTGAATAATAGTGAGATTATTACTCGTTTGTTAAGATAATAATTGTCCTAAAATATTTTTTCAAGTTATAGAATGTATTTACATTTGTGTTCCTTCTATCAGTATCAATTTCTTTGAAATACTATATGAGGGATATGCTAACTATGAGGAAGAGCTAGCCTCAGATTGTGCCATGTCATTAATTAATTAACTAATATACTTCCTCTTATCTTTTGATTCATTATTAATTTTCTTAGAGATGCAAATAAAATAGGTACTCAACTTACAAAACTTAGATCTATTTCATGAGAATACAGATATATTGCAGAAAATAAAGTATGTGTGTGTAGATTTCTTGATCATTCTTATAGGGCTCTTCAAGTGCCAAGGTAATAGATATCTTATTTCTCCTAACCACAAACATTTTCTTTTTTTCACCAGACTATCACATGTAGGGTTTAATGTTCATGACTTCCTCCTTTGCATTGTCAAAAGTTTTCAGAGTCATGTTTCAGTCACAGAAACTCTTAGTTGTTACTAACTAAACTGAGTGGCAACTGAACAATTATATAATCTATTTTTTTAAAAAAATATTAATGATAATCAACTAAAAAGTAAGTAGCTAAAAGTGAGAACTTGGACAAGATAAAGGAGGTTACAATAAATGATTATTTTATTATACTGTGCTTTTTGTTTGTTGATTTGCTTTAGTTCTCCATTATATATTACAATATTATTACATATTATCTGTAATACATATTACATATTAAATACAGTAGATATTATAATGTGCACATATTACATTATGATCTAATTTTACCCATATGGATTTTGAGTTTTCTCTGTCCACAATTTCTTCTGTCAATGTTGTTTACATTTATAATATAAATTACTTTATTTAAAGGCCATGTATTGCATAGTTGATGTAGTTTTAATCATAATGCATTTGTTTCCATGCAAGTGGAAGTAAAATTATCTAAAAAGAAGAAAGAAAGGAAAGAAAGAAAGAAAGAAAGAAAGAAAGAAAGAAAGAAAGAAAGAAAGGAAGGAAGGAAGGAAGGAAGGAAGAGAAAGAGAAGAAAGAAAGAAATAGAGAAAGAAAGAGAAAGAAGGAAGGAAAAATAATTAAAAAATATAGCAACAGAAAATGTGTGAAAAGTATTATCTCACAATGAGATTAAGTCATTGTTCAGCAGGTTTTGTTTTAGTAAGCTCTTGATACTAGTTGATTATTCTGTTACTTCTTTTGTTTCTGAACATTAAGTGGATTCAAATATTTATATGTTCTATGGGATTATCATATCAAAAGAACGGAGTTGTCATTCAGCCACAGATGTGGCCATGAGTCCAGAAATTCCAGCACTATTGTTGATACTGTGGTTCTTGTGGGACATGTTTTCAGCTGTCGAGGCTTCTGGAAGTATGAGAAAGCGGTGGGAGTTAGAGAGATGCCCACACTCATTCTGAAAAAAATTCTGAAAAAAGTCCTGGTGATGTCAGCCTACATATCAGCATACCTGGAGTTTAGGTCAGATTGGTGTTTCTGCAGAGAGTGATAGAGGAGTGGTGAAGCTTGGCCATTTTTGAAGTACCAATTGTGGGTGATGGGTGCAGTTGGCCTGGCTTTGGCAGAGCATAACTTGGTCCTCCTTTTCCTCCTGAGATTGCCAACTTTCGATATGGTGGCCAGTATACGCATTTTTTTCACAGCTTAATATGCATGTCTTTCAAGAACAGAGTGAGTCTATGGAGCTGGCCAAATATAGAAATGGTGCCTCTTGTTCAAATTTCTCAAGCAAAATCGCTTTATTTAGAGAAATGTAGCAAGCCAGAGAGGATAAAATTACACATGACAGATTGCAATATGGGTAATAGAATGCACATTCTTCAACTTTTTTTCTTTGGTTTGAGCCACACCTAGCAGTGCTCAAAGTTAGTCATGACTCTACACTCAGAGTTTACTCCTGGTGGGCTCAAGGAACCACAGGCTTACATGCAATAAAACTCAATGTGCAAGACAAGCATCTTATCCACTATACTACCTCTCTGGGTTCCTTGTTTACATTTTTATAGTATTAGGTAGTATCATCTTTTATGATTTTGAGTTACTTTTTTATTTTTGGTACTCACCAAACTATACACAGGGCACCATTTGGAAGGCCAGGGAAAAAACCCAGACTGGCTGCATGCAAGGTAAGGGCTCTACCTACTATACTCTCTCTCTGTCCCTCATTTTTAATTATTTTTATAAGAGCCATTCGATGTTATAGTAGAGTTAGTCTCATACTTGTGATCTTTGGACCATCTGAAAATTAAGGTTAAGGCAGCAGTATCATGTGAGAGCCAGGTAGTGCTTGGAGTCAACTAGAGCTATATCCAGAAGTACTGACTGGCTAAAGTTGGTACTAACTAAAGAAGTACTAACCTGAGCTAAACCCAGACATCCTGGAGCCTGCAAGTCTATATCCATTGGAGCCATGTTGTATGTAGGATTGAATTCAGGATTCCATATGTTCTAGGCATGCGTTGTACCACTTATGCAATTCCCTAGTATTCAATCTGCTACTTTTTGGTGGAGAGGATATAGTTGAGAATGTTCAAGACACCAGTGGCTCTGAATTCAGGGATCACTTCTGGTAGGAACTGAAGGACCATATATGGTACCAGAAATATATTGGCCTCCTAAAATAAGGGCCTTACCATCTATACTATTTTTCTATCTGCTCTGAATTGTAGTCGTAGTAGTAGTAATAGTAGTAATAGTAGCAGGAGTAGTAGTAGTAGTAGTAGTAGTAGTAGTAGTAGTAGTAGTAGTAGTAGTAGTAATAGTAGTAGTAATAGTAGCAGTAGTAGTAGTACTAGTTGGGGCTATTCTTGGCACTACTCAGGGCATACTGCAGGCACTGAGCTCAGGGTTCACTCACCTACACTTGGTGGGTGCAGGACTCACATGGAGTGCCAAGAAGTGAACCTTGCTGGACAAGCACTTTAACTACTATACTATCTCTCTGCCCTCTATGAATTTATTTTCTCTATAAATTTTTAATAGAAATTACAAAAATGACTATAATACATTAAAAGCCTAAATCTAGAGGACAATAAAAATAATTATAAGTCAACTGTAGAAAAATATTATGTACTTAAAAGAAGCTACATTAATTATAATGTAACCTCCTAGCTTGTCTACTAGTAACTGTTTCATTCTCTTTGAGCTATTTTGCACCTCTTTTTAAATGGATAGTTACACAAAACCGCTTGTCAAATAAATTTTGTTTGAATAATTCCTGTGGAAAAATCCAGTTTTGTATAATTTTGTAATCCAATTCATTTAATCCATAGAAATTTATATTTTATGACATTTCCTTTGAATTAATTTTAACATCTGCCTGGTTGCTTCATTTGTTAGACAGCAAATAAGATAGTAGTTAACACATTTTCAATTTTATATTGGGTTAGTCATTATCACAATTTAATTTGAGAATTATCTTTTGTCATACTTAAAATACATGTTCATGGTATCTAACCTAAGTAACATTTTTCTTCTAGACTTTCAAAATGGGAACTCAAAACAAAATTTTGATTTAGTGGCACTAGAGATAGTATAGGAGGTAGGGAGGTTGCCTTATAAACAGCCAACTGGAAGCCATCTGATCATCTACTACCCAGAAGAGATGATTTAAGCAAGTGACACTGCCATATCTTTTACATAAGCTTATGGAAATGGAAGCAGATCCCTTCATTTTTATTTCTATCTTTTCCTTCTAGGTAGATGAAAAATGGATTTAGTATTTCTCTAAAAGACTGTGGTGGAGAGATAATTGGGCTTTGGTAATGTATGTGGTGTGGTAACATACATTTGAAGAGGTAGAATCTAGGAGATAAAGTCTTGAAAACCTTAAATAAAATAAAAAAGGAAAAAGAAGAAAGAAAAGAATAAAGGAAGAGAAGAAATAAAATATGAGTTTATTTATTGAAGAAAAAGATAAACTTGGAAGTCAGAAATTTAAATACAAAAGCTGGACTTTTATCATGTGGACACTTTTATCATTTACAATTAATTAACTTATTTTAAAAAAATACAAAGACACAGTAGGTAGAATAAAATCTAGAACAAACTTACAACTAAGTGGTATGTATTAATATGAAGGAAATTTGGAATAAAATTTGCCAGAGAGGTGTATAATTATTGGCAAATATACACTTTATTTTCCTCTAGGTTAAACAGTTATAATTCTCTGTTGTGGTTTGATTTTCTATTTTCAAGAACTTCAATTAACTCCTTATATAAAGGTTTTGTTTGGGGAAATGGACATGGCAGCAAGATTCAGCTAATCATTTAGGATTCAGAGGACACAATTTTAACATAGGGGCCCAATTATAGGAGGTGGTGAAGGGGGCTTGCCTTGTATGCAGCAAACCCAGGTTCAATTCTTAGTTCTATTCATGGTGTTATCTATGGCACTATCAGTATTATGAGCCTGCCAGAAGTAAACGAACCTGAGTAACTCTGAGCTCAGAGTCTGACTACAGCCAAGTGTAGCTTGGAAAAAAACTGAAGAAAATTAACTTACATAATTGCATATAAGGTAAGCTCAAACTGTCAAGAATAGAGTGCCCTTCCTGTGCTTTTCAAACTTTAAAACACAAATAACATTCAATTGCAGATCTTATTGAAACACAAATTTGGGTTTTTTTTTTCCCATGCTTAATGTGCTTTTCTTTTTCTTTTCTTTTTTTTTAATAATACCTTTATTTAAACACTGTGATTACAAATATGACTGTAGTGGATCAGTAACACACACAAAAAATAACAGCAACAATAACAAAACACTCCCCTTCACCAGTGCAACATTCCCATCACCAATGCCCCCCATTTTTCTACTCCCATACATGCAGCTCGTATATGAAACAGGTATTCTACTTCTCTCGCTCATTAACATTGTCTTGGTAGATGCTAGTGTATTATTTCTCTAACTGCACTCACCCCTTATTGACGTGAGCTTCACATCATAGACCAGTCATTCTGATCCTCATCTCTGGGCATTATTACAATAATGTCTTTTATTTTCTTAAAACCCATAGATGAGTGAGAATATTCTGTGTCTATCTCTCTCCTTCTGACTTATTTCACTCAGCATAAAGGTTTCCATGTTCATCCATACATAGAAAAATTTCATGACTTCATCTCTCCTGACGGATGCATAATATTCCATTGTATATATATACCACAGCTTCTTTAGTCATGCATCTGTTGAAGAGCATCTTGGTTATTTCCAGGGTCTGGCTATTGTAAATAGTGCTTCGATGAATGTAGGTGTGAGGAAGGAATTTTTGTATTGCACTTTAGTGTTCCGAGGATAAATCCCTAGGAGTGGTATAAGCTGGATAATTGAAACACAAATTTGATTCCTTCCCTAGATCTGGAATGAGGCCTGAGAATACTGCTGCTATTCAAATACCTGGTTAGTTCAGCATAGAATGACCTATGCAAGTCTTTCTAAGCAGCCACATATCAATGAACAATTTCCAGCATTTTTTGTATTTTGAAACACACCTGGTCTTTGTAGCAAAATAGCTGCCTCTCTAAATTTTAGAGTATAGAATTGCTTCAAGTTCTTAAAATGCAATCTATTGGTGCCAGAATAAAAGCACAATGGATAGAGCATTTGCTTTTCACACCACAGACCCGGGTTTGAGTCCAGGTTCTATCCCATATGATCCTTTGAGCCTGCAAAGAGCAAAAGTCAGTAGTAACCCTTGAGCGCCACCAGGTGAGGCCCAAAAACTAAAAATTAAAAAAAAACTCAACCAATTGGATTTTGCATTCAGGATTGGAAGCTTGAAATGTTAGCTTACTTCTATATTATTAGTATATTAAAGTACCTATGAAGGGTCATTAGTTGTAGACTAATCTCTTTTTCGCCCTGAAATTCTAAACATAGTTCTTTCTCAAATCTAACTGTTCAAACCTGGTTAATTCCCACCAATTAAACAAGAATCTCCTGCAATGGATCTCCATGTAGCTATACTTTGTCTATAAATTTTCCCTAGGTACCTTAAATATGCACCCACTGTTGAGAATTACAACTCTAGAACATTATTTTTTAATTAATTTATTATTATTATCATTATTATTATTATTATTATTATTATTATTATTATTATTATTAATCTTGGTTTTGGGTCACACCCAGCAACGCTCAGAGGTTACTCCTGGCTCTATGCTCAGAAATCGGCCCTAGCAGGCTCAGGGTACCCTATGGGATACCAGGATTTGAACCACCGTCCTCCTGCATGAAAGGCAAATGCTGCTATCTCTCCGGCCCCTCTAGGACATTATTTTATTTATTTATTTATTTATTTTGGTTTTTGGTTTATGGGTCACACCCAGCGGCGCTCAGAGGTTACTCCTGACTCTGTGCTCAGAAATCGCTTCTGGCCGGCTCGGGGGACCAGATGGGATACCATGAATGGAACCACTGTCCGTCCTGGGTCGGCCACTTGCAAGGCAAACGCTGTACTTTCTCTCTTGCCTACAAGGACACTGATCTTTTAGTAGAACTAAGTGTTCAAAATTGTAGAAGCTTTAGAAAATAAAAATGCTTCTGTTCTTAACCCCCAATGTAAAGTTCTAACTTCATTGGTCTGGAGAGTGGCCTGACCATGAGAACTTTTAAAAACACGTTGGGAGAGTTGGCATGTCTCAAAATAGAACCCATAACTCTAACTTTCTGTTTATATCCTTAACTTTTAGGGTTAGACAAGCAAAACAGAAGTCTAGCACTCTCCTTCACATTTAGGAAAAGAACTCTGTTTACTTGTAGGACATAACTTGGTACTTGTTACTCAATCTTTACTGAAAATCTGGTATGTTGTCTCAGAACTCTACCACTTGCTTAATTATATGTACTTACCTAAGAAAACAAGACTGAAGTTCTTACATTTCACATTGCTTACTAATCACCTGAGTTGGTTGTTGACAAGGGAGATCAGAATCTCTAGAGATAGCTGGGAAGAAAGTGTTTCAATCTGCATTTTAAAAGAGAGACTATTTGATACAGACACCAATTGTGAGGTTATAAGTGAGCATGCCATTAAAAACAAACTGATAAGCTTTTGCTTGCATAGTCTGTCTATATGGTGTCATGAGAGGTTAAAGGAGATCCGGATAAGTGCTTCCAAAAATGCCACTTAAATTTAAGGATTATTTGGAGCTGAAAGCTGTTGACCAAAAACAGATGCAGCAAGATTTCTCTGCTCTTCTCTTATCTGTCAAAATGCAGGCATGTGTTTCCTTTATGAAGGTGCTTTTCCCCTTTCTACTCTCAGTCCCACTTCATCCTCATGCCTTAGCTTATCTACTTTTAATTCCAGAATATAATCATTAACCAGTCCCAATGCTTTATCACCTCTGTTAGTTCAAACCTCCTTTTCTTTGTTAAAATAGTATATAAGCCTCCAAGATTAAATACGTCCTTGAATTTAATTTCATTTCTTTGAACTCTCATGCATGTAAATATTAATTACAAATTTGACTTTTATCATGAAAGCTCTTTAAATTTTTATTTCACAAATAAATTACTGTAAGTACTGAATGTAAGAGAATAAAGAAAAGATTTTTTAATAGTTACATTATTTAAGCACATTGGTTGCAAAATTGTTCATGGTTAAGTTTCTGCCATAGAATGTACGCCATTCTTCACAAGTGCATTTTTTTTTTTGCAACCAATTTCCCAGTTTCTCTCCCACACTAGGAAAGCTCTTTTCTTCCCTAAGATGTTTTATATGCAAAATTGCCCTGCCCATTTCTAGTCCTCATTTTCTGGACTGGCTAAGATGATTATAATTTCCATCCAGCTTCATTCCTAATAATAAGAGGCTTTTATTTTTCCAAAATAAGGTTAAAATATCCTGACAGTACATCATTGTCACTAGGTACTGATGTTGATTTGCACTTTCTCTGTAAAATACATAGGAAACTGAAACAGGAATGGAACCCAAGTTAAGTAATACGATCTAGTTTAATAATGAATCATGAAGTAATGTGGGTACAGGAATGACAATATAAAAAAAGTACCATTTGTAGCTGGACTAGAAATAATCAAATATCACTGGAACAACTTAATAGAAAACAAGGGCATTTTTGACAAGAAAACAATATATGATGGCTAGAGATAAAGTACAGTGGGTTAGGCAATTGCCTTGCACTCAGCCAACCTTGGTTCAATCCCAGCATTCTGTATGGTTTCCCATGCACTGCCAGAAATAATCCCTAGAGCAGGAATAAACCCAAAGATTACTGGGTGTGAGGGGAATGGCAGGCCTCCACCATGCCAAAGGCCTCTTTAACCAGACCTAGGAGGGGTGCAGGGCTTGGGTCACTCCAACACCCTTTCACCTCCTTCCCCCAGAATTCCAGTGCTACCCCTGGATGGGGCCAGGCTTTCCCCATTTCCCACCCAGCTCTGGAGGAGGGAGGGTTTGGGTGGGGATGGTGAGCTTCCAGGCTTCCAGCTCTTGAAGGACCTTTTTCCTTACTGGGAGCTGGGAGTTTTTGCCAGCATGGGGAATGGCAGCACAAGAAGTGCTGCCTTAGGAAGTCTCAGGCAACTTTCCTTCCTACCCCTATCCATTCTGAGATCGCACGGTGGCCTGTGCGGAAATATGGACAATTATTTGGATATCATTGGGTTTAATCTGTCCTATACAGAATGTCTCTATTGTATAATTTCCTTCCCTCCTTGGCTCACTATCCAGTAGCTCATTTTTATTCCTTTACTCCCTTACTCCCAATTACCCCACATTTAAGCATTTTTACCCTCAGTTCTTGGCTCCACACAAAGTACATCATTATCCCCACTCAAACAAGTTGCCATACGGTTACCAAATTGGAAAAAATAGACTCTAAGTCTGAGAAGAAGCCTGTACTGTGTTCCTACTTATCTACTCTCAGAGGCCTCCTGTCATCCACCTTCTTCACTCTGTAACTGTGGTTACTACCATACTAGATTTCTGATTAGTTCCCACTCAAAGGCATTTCCCAATATGGAACTGCTGGGAGTCATTTTGCAGACTCCAGAAGGCCAAATCACAGCCCAAAATGGTGTCCAGGATTCAGCACTCTCCCCTCGACTATTTCTAATGGCATAAAAGGGACATGCATATCTCCTTTGAATATCCTAGATGTATTTCCCTTAAGCGCTATAACTCTTATTGACTAGCCCCTGTTACAGTGACAATTGTACCCACTGTTTTTTGTTTGTTTTTCTTTCTTTCTTTGTGATTAGTTCAAGAAGCAATTCTGGTAGAAGAGTCTTTTGCTTTAGAACTTCGCTTTTAGAAACAAGTTAAGGGGATTGTTGGACTTATTCCCTTGGCTCCCCAGAGGCACCAAAAATACTTTGTGGCATTGTTCCTTAAAATGGGAAAATACTACATATGCAAACAGTTATTATCTAATAGAGATAGGAACACAAATTTTGTAATGCAGTTAGGCCTTATATCCTGAACACTGGCATAATGACTTGGCCCAGGCCTTGGAAGAATGGGCATTTTCCATACACCCCTGAACCATTGACCAACTACAGAAATAACCACAATTGTCTATAACATCACCAGGAAGCAAACCTCTACCAGGAAGACCCTACCACTACCCTGGCATTGACTTTACTCCAAGGAGTGTTCCCTTAACACCAGATGACTCAGCAACAGCAACAACTTGCTTGCAGGGCAGGATGCCCCGTATCTAATGGTGAGATGAAAGTAGAGAATAATCCACATCCTGACTTTGATTAAATACAGAATCCAGAATCTTTAACTACAGAGACTGGACACCAACAACTAATGTGTGAAAAAATTTTGCCATGACCACAGAGAATGATTCGGGGGTTGGACAATCTAGTATGCCTGGAACCCAGAGTCAGTTTTCTGCCAAAAAACTTCAGGGATAAGGTCTCTTTGTATTAAGGGTAAGGATGATTTTTTTTTCCATTTTACTTATATTTGCTGGGCCAATGCAAACAACAACAATTACCACTCTCACACCATTATTACTGTATTTTTTAATCTTACTAAACTTTCTGCTGGTGCTTCAATGAATTAATTGCGATTCAATAATTTTCAAAAACAGTCTTTCCTTTCTCTTCCATCTCTTAAGTTTTTCTTTCAATTTTCTATATATTTTTAAAAAGTGTTGCTTTTGGTCTCCCTAAAATGTATTGTTATCAGTTATGTCAACTATGTAATGCATTTTCTTTAAATAAATCAATTACAAAATTAAAAAAAAGATTACTGGGTGTGGCCCCAAAACAAAGAAAAACAAAACAAAATAAAAAAACTCCAATTTATAAAAGGCAGCATATCTAACCCAGCATAGGTTGTAAAGCAGGCTTCAAAAAGAAGTCTCAGGTCTTGTGTCATCTCAAGTAGAGCTAGATGATAGACTACTATTTGGTAATTTTTCAGGAAACCTCATATATATTTATGGGAGGGAGAAGTGGGCATGTGCAGTTGAAAATCATATTCTGTGCATCCATCAAAGATACCGGAAGTGGAGAAGAATCATTAGGATGTGTTTTTTAGTATGGTAGTGAGGAGAAAGATGATTGTAGTTTAAAGTGGTAGACTTTGTCATTGTACAGCCTCCAGTACTGAAATGCAGATTTCTGAGGTCCTTATCAGTACAAAAGTATTCATAATGCTTTGTCTTGGTTTAATCCAAGCTAACAGAATATTACTAGGTGATGTCTTCCAGAAAGGATTTGCCACATCCTCCAAACTCAAAGCCTCAAGCCAATTCTTTCTTTGTTTCTTAGCCCCAGACTCTCTAAAAAGTAGTTGGGGAGGGTATTCAGCGGGTATGAAAGAAGGGATGCACATAAAATTACAAACCACTTGATTACTTGGTAGGGAGAAAATGAGGAAAGAAGGTATGTATTTTTACTTATAACAACATTTGACCTCTAGCTAAAGAATAATTCATGTTACAGGACATGTTTAAGGGACACCTATGTAAGATCCTGTACAAAGCAGGTTGGTTACATTTCACCAGCCTAGTGCTCAAGGACTACTCCTGACTCTGTGCCTGGAAGATCAAGAGGTGCTGGGATTGAAGTCATACTTTGAAGCATATACTCAATCCATTGAGCTATCCATTCAGCCTTATTAATTTATTTTAACAATTCCTGGAATATAAAATAATAAATAAGTGGCCTTTTTCTACTTTGGGGGAGAAGGTTCTCTAACGTTCAGAAAGATTACATACGTTTCCTAATGTCAGGGAATTGAGATATATGACATTAATCAGACTAGACAACTCTAAAGTCATCTTTCAACTTTAATATTTTCTTTTTGTTTGTTTTTGGTCACAACCAGCAGTGCTCGGGGATAACTCCTGGCTCTGTGCTCAGGGATCATTCCTGATGCTTCTCTGGGAACCATATGGGGTACATAAGATAAAATTCAATCTCCCTAATCACTTTACTATACCTTCAACCCATCCTTGGTATTTTTCATTAAAAAGAAAAGAGGCAAGAAAAAAAAAGTAATGTGAATAAACAGAAAAAAATAGCAGAATCTAAGCTTCATTTGTTTTAACCATGGTGATTGAATTAAATGATCAACATTTGCTGAGAATTCATGAATTGTAAATAGACTGGGAAAGTATTAGCACCTTTGCTGATGTCTACTTGAATTGAGCTCCTTAATTTAACTCCAGGGTATTTAAATTGTTAGACTTTTCAGAAGCTTCATTTAATAGACTTTGACCTAGAAATTGGCCAGAGTGCTTGTTAATAGAGGTGGCCATTGCACCAAGAAAACTTATTTCTTCTACCATTAAGAAAAAGAGCAAATTAAAGAATATCTATGAATACATATTTTCTATTGATGCAATTCATATGTCTTGAAAATTATTAATTATAGGCACATGTTACCATTAAAATAGAAAACAGCAAAAACTGAAAAAATGATGTTTTGGGAAGCTAAGTAGCATTGCATACCATATATGATTATATAAGTCAGATGATTTGATTTCTTTCTCCCTATTCTTCCTGCCCATTCCATCCCCTTCTTCTTAATACTAATAGAACTGAGTTGCTCAAGGGCATTATAAAAAGCAAATGAAGCTGATACTCTAATTAGAAGCAATTTGAACTAAACAACTCATACTGGGGCCTAAACTCCTTTGCAAAAAATAAATTTTAAAATGAAAAGGAAAACGATGACTAGTAAGTATAAAGGCCCATGAATACTTATCAATGATATTGGATTTGTTAGAATTATACATAGTTATATGTTTAATGTCTCAGAGAAAATGTAAATAAATAACAAAAGAAAGAAGTAAAATAGAGTGCATATGAAAAGGAATATCTATTTTTCCCATGGCTAAATAAATATACTGTATTAAGCAAAAGGTGAAAAGATCTTAATCATTCTTTTAAGGCTCAGTTTAAAATTAATCTTTTGTTTAGATCTCATGGGATTTACGATATTGATGATGGCAGAATTTCATAAAATATTCCAACATCATACCCTCCACTAGAATGTCAGCTTTGCTCCACTTTTGTTCCAGTGTTTCTCCACTGCCACTGCCCACCACCCCACATACTCTTACTACCTATATACAGTAATATTTAGCTCAGATTTTATTTTTCTGTTTGGGGGCCACAACCAGTGACCCAGAGGTTATTCATGGCTCAGAGGTTATTCAAGCTCTGTGCTCAAGAACTACCCCTGGCAATGCTCTAGGGACCAGAATGGACCTGGGTTGGCTAAATGTAAGGCAAATACTCAATTCACTATATTATCTCTAAAGTTCCTAGATTTGTTTTTAAAGAAAATAATAATCTTGGGCTACAGATGTTGAACATGCATCTTTTCTTTTTCTGTTGGTTCATTTCCTATTACTGTATGCCTCCCACACCAGCATCATCTGACATGACCCAGATACCCCACTCTCAGCACTATCAGATTTGGCGCACAACATCAAAAATTATTTAAAAAATTATGATTTCAAGAGTGACACATTAATCTCACAGTAAATATTGTTTCTCCTTGACAAAATATGCACATTTAAAAATTAGTAGATTCTACCAAAAACTTCTAGAAACAATAGATTCACATATCAAAGTAGCAGGCTACAAAATTAACACGCAAAAAGCAATGCCCTTCTTATACAAAACTAATGATAAAGAAGAAATGAACATTATATAAACAATCCCATTCACATTAATGCTACACAAACTCAAATACCTTAGAGTCAACTGAACTCAAAGAAGAACTTGGAGTTAAAGAACTAAAGAAGAACATATACAAAAAAAATACGACAAAACACTGTTTCAAGAAATAAAAGAGGACACAAGGAAATGGAGTTAGGTACCCTCTACATGGGTCAAGAGGATTAACATCATTAAAATGGAAATAATTCCCAAAACATTGTACATATTGATTGCAGTTCCTCTAAGGTTCCCAGACATTCTTCAAATAAGTGGATCAAACATTCCTGATTATTTTTGGAACAATGAACACCCACAAATAGCTAGAGCAACCCTTAGGAAGAAGAAAATGGGAGGCATCACTTTCCCCAACTTTAAAATGTACTACAAAGCAATGGTCATTAAAACAGCATGGTATTGGAATAAAGACAGACTCTCGGGTCAGTGAAATAGACTTGAGTATTTAGAGACTGTTCCCCAGACATATAATCAATTATCTTTGATAAAGGGGCAAGAAACACAAAATGGAGCAAAAAAACCCTCTTCAACAAGTGGTGTTAGAACAACTGGTCAACCATATGCATAAAAGCAAACTTGTACCTCCATCTACCACCATGCACAAAGGTCAAATCCAAATGAATTAAAGACCTTGATATCAGACCCAGAATCATAAGGTATGGAGAACAAAACACTCCATGGCATTAAGACTACAGGCATCTTCAAGGAGGAAGTATCTAAACAAACTGTCTAAACAAGTGGAAGCAAAGATAAACAAATGGGACTATATTAAGCTAAGAAGCTTCTGCACCTCAAAGGAAATAGTAACTATGATACAAAAGCTACCCACAGAATGGGAAAAAATATCCACCCAATACCCATTAGATAAGGGGCTAATATCTAAGATATACAGGTATTGACAGACTTAACAAAAATATCTAACCCCATCCAAAATGGGGAGAAGATATGAACAAAGAAGAAATATAGATGGCCAAAGGCACATGAAAAAATGCTCCACATCACTATTCTCAGGGAGATGCAAATCAAAACAACAATGAGGTATCAGCTCACATCACAGAGACAGACACACATCACAAAGAACAAGAACAATTAGTGTTGGTGGAGATGTTGGGAGAAAGGAACTAAGGAACTCTTATTCACTGCTGGTAGGAATGTCATCTAGTCCAATCTTTATGGAAAACAATACTGAGATTCTCCAATAAACTGGAAATTGAGTGGCTAAAGAAACTGTGGTTCATCTACACAATGGAATACTATGCAGCTATTAGGAAAAACTGAATTCACAAAATTTGCCTATACATGGATGGACACAGAAACTATTATGCTGAGCAAAATAAGTCAGAGGGAGAGAGATAGACACAGAATAGTCTCATCTGTGATATTTAAGAAAAAATAAAATACATTATTGTAATAATAGCCAGAGACAATAGAGATGAGAGCTGGAAGGACCGGCCCACAATATGAAGCTTACCACAAAGAATGGTGAGTTCACTTAGAGAAATAACTGCACTAATAACTATCATGACAATGGTAGTGAGAGAGAGAAATCAAATACCTGTCTCTAATACAGGCAGGGGATGGGGAAGGAGAGAGATGGAAGGTATTGGTGGTGGGAATGTTGCACTGGTGAAAGGGGGGGGGTATTCTTTTTTATAACTGAAGCCCAACGACAAACATGTTTGTAATCATGATGCTTAAAGATATTGTTTAAAAAGAAAATAATGTCAGTTGGAACCCAAATGAATTTATAGGTTTTAATTTATAAGACAAGTTTAGATATTTAAAATTGCCTAATTCCATATACTTCAGTGTTTCTCAATATATATCAAAGGCTAGTTAGAGGTTTCGTTAATTTAAATATAAATGTCTCAGAGATTACTAATAATTGCTTGTTTTATTTTGACAGTTTTGCACTTGCTTTTATGAACCAGACTTTAGTACTGGCAGAGGGAAGCAAAAAGATGTGTAGGAACTAGAAACGGAGGCTGCTGCTAAGTCAAGTCTCCGTTGGGACTAAGGAAGCTCAAGCTTGGGGGAAATCTGCAATTATGTTTTCTTCTAAGGGCCAGAGCTATAGCACTGTGGATAGGGCATTTGCCTTCATGTGGCTTATTAGGGTTCTAACCCCGATCCCCAGCATCCCATAGTGTCTCCGAATGAGTAATTTCTGAAAGCAGACCTAGGAGTAGACTTTTTTCCTCTAGGCCAGTTCCTCAATGAGACCTTTCCCAGAGTTTTCATTCTAATTTACTTCTCATCTATAGTTCAGTTCTCACCTGCAGTTTTTGTTGCATGCATTTCCTCCCAGGGTATAAGTAAGTATTAAACAATGAGGCAGCTGGAAGATTAGATTTTAGGCAAGTCACAATCCTGATAGAGCATGCAGAGAGAAGTTAGATTTTCTCAGGAAAATGGAGCCTGACTGAGAATGTTGCCTCCCTGTGGACTTCTTTCTATCCCTACTCCCGGACTCCATGAGGGAGTTACAGCTGGAAGAAAATGCAACTGGAGTCTGTTTTTAGAAAATTCCACCCAACTCTCTCTCCAAACATGTTTTAAGCAATTGCTGCCAGGGACTGGGTGCTTTTTAGCTCTCACTAGCAGGAGCACTGTCAGTGAATGTAATCTTAATAATGACCCCAAATGAGGATGAAACAGGTGTTTGACAAAACAAAGAAGCAAATTTTGAGGAGAAAAGTCTCTGATATGGGGGCTACATGTAAACTTGTTCAAATAACAGTCAGTTGCATTAACCACGCTTTCCCCAAAGGTTCAAATTCCAGCTAGGATTTATAGGCTTAAAGAGTTAGTCACTTCTTTGGACAGTGCTGTAGCAGCAATCATGAAGACTATCCAATGACATCAGACTCAGGTGCAGTGTATGGCCTTGGCCCCTTAGTTGATTTTTAGCAGTATGTTGTTTGGTTTTGCTAATATCTAACTGCTCCCCCAGTCATGAATTCTTACCACAGTAACTTATTGTTTTCTAGAGCAGGCTTCTTTAGCTTTTTCTATTTGCTATATTTCTGTGAAAATTGTATGGAATCTCAGGTATATAGGAATACCTATGGGACCCCAGTTTTCTCCTTTCTCCCCCAAAGAACTTTTATTTTGCAAATTTGTTATATTATTGTTTGTGGATTGTACGATTATGGCAGCATTTTCTCTATTCTGCCAGAAGTCTTGACCTTGCAATATAGTACAGGTAACTTAAAAAAAATATTTTCTGGCCAGAGCAATACCACAATAGATGGGCCATTGCCTTAAATGTAGCTATCTCAGTTTGATCTCTAAAATCCCAAATGGTCCCCCAAGCACTCCAGGATGATTCCTGAATGCAGAGCCAGGAGTAACACCTGAACGTTGCTGGGGATAGACCAAATAAAAAAAAAAAAACTTTTCTTTCCCACTTTTATTGAGGCACTAGGCATTATAATACTGTTAATGTTATTTGATGCATAAAATAGTCTACACCATACCCCTCACTTCCCTACATAGTATCCTAAGTTCTCCCATCTATTCCCAACTCTACCATCTTGGTAAACTCAGTTCTGGAGGCCAACGTTTTTCTTGCTAGTCATATACTTTAGAAATATTTTTCTCAAGAATTTGAATGTCTCTGAAAATATTATTTTTTACTGGAGATAGCAATCTTCTCTTATGTTCTCTCCCCACCAGAAGTGTAGTAGTCTAAATTCTGGTAAGCATCTTATACCAAAACTGCCTCTTGGCACGAAGTTATGAGAATATTTACTTGGGTTTTTTAGGGTGGTGAAGTCAATTAGAGAATAAAGTTGTCATGTCTCATTAACATTTTAACACTTAAAGTTTCTACTTCTCTTTCTTTCAGTGGAGCTGAGTTCTGTTCTGTCTCATCATATAATTTCTATAATAGGGCTATTTGATTTCCTAAAAGAATTAATTTATGTCAAAAGTTTTATTTGATCAGAAGCCATATGTTATTGATGATTTGCTAACTTAGGGATTTGAATTTGTAGAAATGACAATTACAATAGGTATGGTTTAAGTATCCTGTAGTACACTGACTAGTTCATATTTAGCCTTCTCCATCACTAGCCCTAAAGTTCCTATAAGAAAGTAACCAACTAGATAATTAGTGCTTGAACAAGTCTTACTGATTTAATGGCTTTCTCATTAACACCAATATATCTATGACAAGTAGTAATACTATTATGAGTTAATGAAATTTTTTTGAAAATTAAACTTTAATACTGTGCTAAGAATTTAGAGTTTACATTATGGAGTGGATATAAATGAATTCATATTCTGCAGTGCTGTTATGAAGATAATTTAAAAAAGAATAGTTTTCAAGTATTTGTTGTTCATCACAGATCCTAGAAAAGTTCTTTGCTGGTATGGCTGCATCAAAGTTCTGTTATCAATGTATTTTGTGTGTGTGTGTGTGTGTGTGGATGTATGTGAATGCATGTACTGAAGACAAAAACCAGAGTTTCATTTATGTTAAACTTGTACTCTAACTTTATTCTAGACCCTCTTCTAAACATGCTACCCCCCAAAAATTTTTTTTAAATAAATTTTATTTTGGCCACAGTGGATTACAAATCTTTCACAGTAATATTTTAGGTACATAGTGATATTGAATCAGGGGCATTTCCTCCACCAATGTTGTCCTCCCTTCACCCTGTTCCCAGCATGATTCCCATATTCCCCTCCTTTGCCCCTTGAGCGGCTAGTATAAGTGGTCCCCACTGTGCCTAGCTTATTTTAAACTGGTTATCGATTCTGTTTTCATCGGTTTGGGATTTGGTGTTTAAGTCTGATCATTTTTTATTTCTACTCAATGTTCATATGACTGTTTGGTCTTGGTACCCTCCATTATTTCTTCTCCAGTTTGTGAGGCAGAACAAGATGGTTTAAGTTATGGGAAAAGAGAGAGAAAAGAGGGGGAAGGGCAAAAATCAAACAAGCAAAAAAAAATGAGAGGAGTCCTTCTAGAGGCTCTACATATCAATTTAAGAGAAGAAAGGGAAAATGGAAGAAAAACATAACAAGAACACAAAAAAATCAAACTAACAATCAAAAAATCCATAAAGCACCACAGCAATAAACATAACAAACAATAACTATGGTCCTGAAATAA